>JAAXOA010003435.1:0-11504 GCA_036561885.1 Salina celebensis
AACTTTTATAAGATGCATACACAATTCGTCTACCTGGGTTAATCCTTCTCAAGAGGAATTACGCCAGCAGAGAACAGTTTTTTTTCAAATCAGTTACACTCAATACGGTTTTTCAAAGTCTTGTATAAGACACACAGAGCTAGTTTAGTATTAGACAGCCAAGTTAAATAGAGAAAACACATGCGGTCTCTTTTGAATAAATCTGCAGCCCTGCTTTTAACTCCATAATGATAAATGATTGCTTTGCAACAAACCTTGTCACATCCCTTTAACTTATTGAATTAAGCTAACATTTCAGGCTACGTGACAGGAGTGTGCGAAAAAAAAGATTCATTCTTGCACTCATCAATATTTTGCATCGTATGATCGTTGGTGGTTTTTCATTTTGAGTGATGTACTCAACTGAGCATTGCTATTAATTTGTGCTTTCAAATTGACGCCCTGCAAGAAAAGAAACATGTTACGAATGTGGTGATCGTGGAAGATGTATGAGGACATTTAATCATTATTAATTCAGATTAAACAAATTCAACGGAAAATGAGATATTACCTACGTAGTTGATGAAATGATTGCAGCAGATGAATTTATCCTCGGTTGCAGCCCTACTGGATTGATCCAACAATTGAGGCAAATCTATGACAAAGCTCTACATACAACAATATGTTCTTAATCTGTTTAAAGCAGTATTTTAACAAGTTGTGCAGTTGGGATGCCAAATTATGATGATAATAAAAAAATGTGAGAAGTTCAGTGGCACCTGTATCTTCTGTTAGCATTTATGAAACAAATAATAATAAAAAACCGCGAGCAATGTTGTTGCAGGCATGCATATCTGCGCAGACACACATTGTATACCTATACTGTTGAGTTCTGTGACACACCGAACAATCTAGAAATTCATGGTTACACAATTTATTCATCAAATTCTCAGAGCGAATGCCACCGCCAGAGGTTCTGAGTGAGCAGTGACGAGGAGCTTGTACAACAACGACTTTTGTATTTAAATAAGAATATTTACCCAACTGCGAGAATGATGAAGCGTATCATGTCAATCCTTTTCCTTTTGGTGTCCTTTGTTGAATGATCAGTGTTGATCATGGAACGGTGATGTTTTATAGAGGCATTTTTATATCCTTTTTTTTCTCTTCTAATGATTGTTGATTTTTTTTATGTTACTGCGTTGTTCAATATGAAGTATTTAGGTAAACAAGTTTGGCATTGAAATTGTGACGTAGATATGAAAAGAACTAGTAGTACTAGAGCAATACGAAACACTAAATATTCTTATCAACTTACCTGTGTTATATGTAGTTTTTACAAGTAATTTAGATATATACCGCAACCAACCACCGCCAGCAATGGAACTTTTTTGTTTGTACACAGCTTTTGATGATCATCGTTTTTTTCATCATTGATTCGTTTCACACGCATGCAACAAAACAACGTGGCCTTTGCTAATTTTTGTGCAAGATAACAACGGATTCTATAACCTACAGAGAGGAAGGTGACATTGAAAACAATTTACGGTTTTCATACGTAATATTAATAGGTACTTTAAATTTAGTTTTAGGTTAATACAAAAAGTCATGTGGAAAAGTTTGAATAATATGTAGGTACGACTTTTGTTTGTTTTACAGTAGACTAGAATTAATTTGAAATTAAAGGGAGGTGAGTAAGGGCATTGAATTGATCAACACGTTTAAAAAACACAAAAAAAAAGTATTTCGTTACCGCGACCTTGACTCATGAATACCGACAGTCTCACTCTTCAAGTGATCTCTGCATGATCTCACCTTGCTCGTGTAATGAGCCGCCTATTCAATGAGCTGTTGTTATCATAATTTATTTTAGCAATTCGGTGCTCCTCTAACGAAGCACCGATTAAGCAAGACAACATATTAACTTATCACTTCATCCTCATCATGAGCAAGAGAGAGAAAAAAAACCTTATCGATTTACCTGCGAACAGCCTTTATAGTCTCGTTAGAGAAATTATTCCTGTCTGATTGCTCCACTCTGACTTGTATCAGAAGAAGTAGTCGTGTAACAATTATAAAAATACATTTGCAAGCAAAATCTGGTTGTGAATTTTTTTTTCAACAAAGTAAAAAATATATACATAGATATAAGACGATCGTGCATTTTGTCCAGTAGTTTCATACACGAAGGAAAAATTTATGTTGTGGGCAATGTAGCAGCTTTGTGATAAATGTTTATGGCCTCTTTATTTGCTCCTCCAGTGAATTTTCGGTTTTGTCTAGTAATAATGACTACATCTAGTTCCCAACTATTAAAACAACTGCTTGTAGTATTTAAGCCTTATTGGCTCAACACCTCGTTACAATCTATAGGAAGTCGCCGACACAAGTAGTATGGAACTGAATAGGTTAACGACGCTGCTTTGCCAGTTTCTCTCGTTTTTTTTTCAATTTAAACTTTGATCAAACACGCCTTCCAACTTTCACGAGCGTCAATTTATCGCAGCGATTAGAATGAAAATATAAGTTTATTAAATAATGGCTTTATATCCACTGTAAAGATAACTTTGATGATGGTGATTGTGATTACCCCTGTTATTATAATTGTTAAAATGATGAAGATAATCTCATAAAAATATATACACAACTCCCTAGGTGCGAACATAGTTTTCGCAAGCAGAAGCTCAATATTTCAAAACCACTCCTTGGTTTATTCACAAACAACCCGATATGATTTCAAGCAGCTACTAGTAATATGTAGATAAACGCTAGTAATTACAGTTATTTGGCGTAATGCAAACTTGTACCAATTTATCCATGTCTAACCTTGTTTACACGTGCAAATTGAAAACAAATTTTTATATGAACAGCCAACAACCAGACGCATAATTAAAACGATCTTTCCGGAAACCACAAGTGTATGCCTAGAAAAAAAGTGTGTTAATGTAATTGCTTCATTCACTGACTTCATCTTGTCGATTACCAGATTCCGATGACAATCAGAGTCAGAGGACTCAGAAGCTTGGCAATTCCACTGTTTAATATTCGCCTAGATTGTATGCATTACATAAACAGGCAGTATATTTTATCACCTATTATTCTTGCATGCACAACTCATGCGTACATACAATGCAGTTTACCAACTGCACACTCGGTTCCCTTATTATCGTCCTCTTCAGAAGAGCATGTGGATATACACAGAGAAGAATTAAACTTTTAGCTGTCAGGTAAGAAAACATAGAGAAGAGTCGAAAAAAATGTGAGGCGATGGGCCGTCGTTGATGCTGCTGAAGAGGTGAGAGGTAATATGTGACGAGCAAAAGGGAAAAAGTAAACGAGACGAGAATACTCATTTTCAAACAGACTCTCCTGCGATTCCACACACTTTGCTATACTCTCGTGGCAGTAATCGACAGTGGCTCAAGATAACCTGACCATACCGCAGATCAGCTCTCTTTCCTTTTTTTCGTCTCACACACTCGTACGCACTCCGGTAAAAAAAAATTGCGTGTATGAAAAAAATTAAGTATTAATTGGGACGTGTATTTGTTTAAATGAAAACACAAATTAAATCATTTTTTACAAGTGTTCATTTAATAGAAATTTTGTGGTCATGAAATTTTGTGGGGAGAAGCAAGACAAAGTGTATTTTTTCTCCACTTTTTTTTATGCATACGCAGTGAAAGTTCACAGCCAAAAGCTCAAGCTGGTGTGGTGTGAAAGTTATTTTATTTTAGTTTTACTATCGCACATCTGCGAATTCTGAGTATAACTGGTTTTAAACACTAATAATAATAAATCGATCAATAACATTCTTCGAATTCCTTTTGTACATGATGTCCAATCAATCATTTTGAGGATTACGAGTCTATTGAAAAGTTGAAGAGGATTTTTATGTGGTTTTTGTTTAAAATCATAAAACGGTCAACAACGTGCCAGTGAAGAGAATACAGAAAATCTGTTACGTAGATTCCCAGAAATCGTCACATCGGACGATAACATTTTATTGTAATACACGCGTACGCATAGAAAAAAGAACGAACTTCAACCACAAAGTTACATACATATTTTTTTAAATGTCTCCGAGAACGAGGATGATCTGTCAATTAAGGGATTAACTTTTTTTTTTATCAGAACTATCCAGCCAAACAAAAAGTAGTTCTCCAGTCATTTCAGTTTAAAGTGATAAAGAACGATATACACCGGGAAAAGTGCGAAACGAACGAAATATATATTTTTTGTTGATCTACTCTCGGTAAAACACTAAGCTACTCAGTGTATGGGATACTACAAGATAAAAACAAATATAAAAGTTTTTCAAGTTGCAAAACATTACAGGACCATAAATACCTGGCTACATGCGTTTTATCAACCATTTATCTTTTGTTTATCTACCACCACATAAACAATACAGTGGCCTTACAACGATTACTACATATTGGGGAAGCAGAAAATTGATAGTGTCACTTTCATACATTTTGAATATTGTTTTCCATTTTTTTTGGAACAACTAGTGTGGGTTTCCCTTGTCTTTTCAGCTATTAAGTTTTGCTGGAATGTGTTAAATTAGTGTCAGTCAATATCCTCAAATTACAATGAAATTGGTGAGAATAGTGTGCGAGGGTAATTAGTAATTAGATTATACTAGGTTTAACAGAACAGTGTTGTGTTACCCTATGCGATAACCGTGTGATTTATTTTCATTGCGGTGATATTGTGATGTATGACTTTTGTGTATTTGGTCATTTGATTGACTCAGAGGACAGCAGAGATAGACAAAATGACTACATTATGTAACAGTAGCTGGATTCATTTATAGCATTTGTATAGTTTACTAAGCTGGAACCAAAACTTGTATGAAAGAGTGGTGAAGTGTTTTGCAAGAAAAATACCCACCAAGAGTGTTGCAGCGATTCATTTTTCTTCGAAGTGTTAGTGAATCTTCGTCGGTAGACAAAAAGATACACATTTTTTTTTCTTTTCAGCTTGACAGTTGTTCACGACGTTGTAAAGAAAATTGTAGTTTTCATGAAGGAAACACATACTCCTTTCGTGGGGAACACACGTTTTCAAGTAAAAATTGTTCAGAGGATATATTAAAACGATTACTGACTGGGAACAGACACCCGAGTGGATAAAAGTTGATGAAAAGTAGACAACAGACAAGTGGACCGAGCTACCTGTGTGACTTTCAAAACACCACAATATAAAAGAGTATCTCGTAGTTGCTTGTCGTAAATGTGCGAGAAGAAGCAGTATCAAATATCAACAATTAAGTGTGATTTTCTTAGCACTGAGACTCTTGTTCTTGCTAATTTCATACTGCTACTGGCCTTACCACAAAAACGAAAAATCATCTTCATTGTATAGCCTGGAACACATTTTATAGCTACTTTTCATTCATTCAGCCGAGTAGAATATAGCAACGGAATCCGGAAAATATAATAAACACCAAGTAAATTAGCATTAAAGTTAAGTCCCATTTTACTTACGAGGGGCAATCGTGGACAGGAGAAATATAAGTTAAGTGTTTCAGTTTTTTACGGATACCACTTAAGCTGTGGTGCTGCGGAGGAGAAGCGGACGGTTTTCAAGCCGTTCCGCTTTTTCGTGGCTCCCACAACAGGGGACTCAATGTCCTACCAAACGCCACATGAACATCGACAAAAAGTAAGTTGAAAAGGACTACAATTAATAGCTATTAAAATGATCATCTTCATTACTGTTATTGCATCACCCCACACTCATTCATTACAAATATCACACTAATTTGCACAAAAAAACAATAGGCGTCCATGCGAACAATAGCTCACACAAATTGTTCTTTTGTAGATTTCTTTTTGGCGAAAAACGTTCTGTAGCCATGAACTCAGGTATGCAGTATTTTTGCATTGTGTGCGGGCAGACAGAAAATTACAACACCAGACCATGAATGACATAAAGATCATAATCGTTTTGAATAGTATATATTTTCTGCTAGTGTTTTTTTCTCTCTCCTGCCACTTTGGCCACCATGTGCAGTGTGAATTTGTGTTACAGGTATTGTTCACAAGAACATAGAAAAAAAAGCTACTTACTGTTTTTTGCCATATTTGAACAACTATTTTACGATGAAAGGGGCGCCACTTGTGCCAATTCTGTTGTTAACGATCTTTTCCCTGACAAATAAATTTTCTCCGTTAAATTAAAAGCGACACTTAAAAGCATCCGTTGACGAAGAGCAAATTTTTTATGGTCCCAGAAAACATGTGCTAGAAAAGCGGGTGCTCGTGTAAAAAAGCCCCTTGTGTCTGTTGAAGTAATAGGTGAGATCCGAGGCCGTCCATCCGTCAGCTACTAACAATTTGAAGAAGGTGGTAGAGTAGAATGTATGATGCAGGAAAATAAGTTTTAAACCGATGCGACGAATAAGATGGACACAAAACACAAATGAAATAAAAATGAAGACAGAAAATGTTATGCGTAAATAATAATAATAACAATAATAATTCAAAGGACCTTCTCTCCACTGCCATATTCCACAATGAGGAAGAGAATTCCTCATAGTAGAGTGTAGACCAAGTCAAGAATCAAACAGAAAAATAAAAGAGAGACAGAGAGAATCTTCTTGTAAAGGTATTCCATATCGGCGTTTTCAGGTGTAATGAAATTTTATGACCATGCTGAGGCTGTAAAACATTTTCTGTCTAATACTGGAAAAGGCCCTCCTACAGACTTTGGAATCTGTTTTGTTTTTCCCGAAAATTTTCTTTTCTTCTTTTTCATTCGGGAATGACATACAAACTTTTTATAGGATAGTTTCAAACATGGTTTTCTCAGAGTGTAGAACCAAACCTGACTATTTACCTTTACCACTACTTTTTTTTCTACTGTCCATCCGTCTTATTTTTTTCGTAAATAACGAGTAACAATGATGAAACACTCGAAAAGTAAAACATTTAGTGGTGTAACACATGAAAGCTTAGATCTCATACCATTAAATAAACACAAATGCGTATTTTAACCTACCGTCCGGTCATTTTATACGCATCATAAGGTACTTCATCCTCCCAACAACATAATATCCTCTTGGTGCATGTGGTCGCTTCACAAATGAAACAGAGGTGGGATAATGTTCATCCATCTCTTTCTATTAGTTTTATTTTTATTGTTATTATTAAAGTATATTCATATCCAGTTCAATTATCCACACCAAGTCAACATGTCCTTACCCGGTACTAGTTGAGATACAAGTTAAATAATGACATTATTATGATGGTTATCAATGTTATCTAGATTACATCATTCCAATACACTTTTTACTCGCTGTTTGGTTACTCTTCCTTTATGACTCTGGCAACAATACTGTAAAAGTTTGCTTCGTTCTATTTTTGTCTGTATAAACCTGGATACCTCTGAAAACTCGTGGTTACCTAGTGTCTACTTGCGTATTTCCCTTTTGAAAGGTGCGCGCAGTACAATGACAAATGTTCTATTGAGAAAATTGATGTGTTTCCTTCTAGCCCAGTTTAAATAGCACAGACCTCTGGACACTCCTTTTGATGATGGTCCCCAGGTGACCATTAGGAGAGGTCAGAAAACCGATAGAAAATACTTTTTGTTCTGAAATGTATCTACAGAGTGCCAAAAAAATGACAATGAGGCTCTCGAGAACCTTTTTTTTCTCTTGCTTCGCGTTCTAAATTCTTTTCCCGGTAGATACAACCGAACTCTAAGACATGATCCTGGTCACAGTGTAATATCATCCCCCGTTCACACATAATATGTTCAACTAGGCAAAAGACGTGGAGCGAGAAGTGACAGAAAAGTACAACTCAATAATCCAGACGATTCATGTGCGTAGTTGTTTCAACTTGCATGCATCTCCTGACATGATCTCCTTTATACAAATTGAGAAATGACACAAAAACTGAGTTTGAAACTAAAAGTACATCGCCAGGTTGGCATAAAATTATTATTGAAACACTTTTCTTACCTTTCAATATTCCCTGCATACCTACTTAAGACCTCACAAAGGAGAGGACACGATTCATTCACATTTTTCATTCAATGCACACTCAAAAATGTGTAGCTTGCATGAAAAAAAACCATGAAGCGTTTTTTTCAGACAATTGACCAATCCTGATAATATCGATACTACCTTACACAGAGAGATGCGCTCCATTTCAGACAGCCACTTGAGAGAGAGAAAAAAATTATGGAAGAAAATATTGTTGCGTGGACATCTTCGGGAAGAGTAATGATGATACTTCAGATAAAAACCATGAGAGCCTAGGAGCTTTAGCTAACTACAAGGATTTCTCGGGATGGTAGATCCAAATGCTACACATAACTTTGAGAATTTTTTGGCTACTTGCACTCTGGCGTCCACTCATTTCCTTGGAGATGTTTTTTTTCCTTGTGAATACAATACGAATTACTGTCTCAATAAAATAATTTATCGTACACATTCCAATTGTGTGCGTTTAATAAATGTTTACGCATTTTTCACGTGGAATTGTACAAATGTTGTGTTTTTTCTGTCTTACCTCTTGATATAATTCATGGGAGTGTTCTTCAACGATAGGTTTGTATCAACACTTCGCTCAACAAATGATTTATGTGCATAATTATGCAGCAGGATTTAAGGTTTTATCACACTACTAGTTTTTACCTTTCTCAGAATGGCTGCTCTGCTGTGGAATAGAAAGAGCGTAATCATTTTTATTAACGCATTCCTATTTAATCTCGGGGAAAATTCTGTGAAAAACGGAGACGAAGTGTACGCATTTTTTTTTGTGCAATAATGATTGAATTGCGCACAAATAGTTTGATGTGCTGCTAATGGGTGATAAAAACACAGGTCGAAATAATGTCATTACGATTTTTCAAATGGAAAAACCAACAATTTTCATGCTAAATATGGTATTGAGAAAGTACTCTTTAGATATTGTCACTTGTTTTCTCTATCTACCAGCCAGGATCTATGTTTTTACAACGCTCAGCTCTAAGAATTACATTTGTGGATGAATGCTCTTCTGCAGAAGATTCCAGGAATACAAGAGGTTTTTTAAAAAAATACTCGATCTGAAGATGCCAACAAGACAAGAACAGAAGTATACACACGGTGCATGTATACATCGGAATATTTAACGACCCTTATTGTAAAAAATGGACGCACCTTTGTTTGCTAAATTGATTTTATATAACATTCCATTGCAGAGAAAAGCGTTGACGTGGTTCACAACTTGTGATAACATAGATTGTATGAGTGTGAAGTGACAGTAGAATGCATTACGCATCTAGTATTGTGCGGCTCTCATTCTTATAGTAATTTATAACTTTTCTGGGAGCTTTTACTGACGCACTGGCACTACCAATACCAATGTTGCTAATTATGTGAGGCCCAGTACAGTGAAAAATATATAGCAGAGCGTTTCTAATCACTGCAACAATTTAAATACTTTCTGTCTCCAGATCTGATGTGTAGAGCTTCCCATTATGGTAGGAATGTAATAGCATGCTTTGTTGCAGTACCTGATTTAAACGATTGGCGAATGTTCCTCTGGTGGTCTGGTGCAGAGATTGTAATTTCATAAACCATGCAGTTCAACGCATATTGTGATCGTATTAACGTATAAAATTCCAATATGAATTGTGGACACATTCCGAGTCACCGTCGCCATGACTGTTTCACATTAATGAGAATTTCTTTAAGGTCTGCCTAATTTTTCAAACAATACAAGACTGTGTTATTAGCGGAAAAACAGGAAGTCAAACGATTCTAAGTAACGGTACCACTAACTACGCACACAGATCCTACCTAAACGAATAATACCTGGAAATCAACGATAATCAGAAGATTATGTTAGGTCGACGTGAACAAATCATATTTTCTTCCTTCCGTTCATAAAACCTGACAAGTGAAAAGGCACGATCATCCATATCAACTAGTCATTACCATAAATGAATCCATGTTATTTTTATTTGTGCGCTTCATTTTCATCACCACGTCAACACAGTTCACCGGCTAATTTGTTCAATTCAATGGTGTACGTGTTAAGCCAAGGTTATGTAGTCAGTAAGGTGTTGTTACAGTCAAGTTCTTTTAAAAAATAAATACTAATTAGCATCACCGTGTACCTACATGATTAACAAAAAACTATATGCGGTAAATAACTGTTGTTGTAATGTACACGTATGACAATACAAGTTTGTTTGTGCCAACACCATTTCTCAGAAAATTGATCTTACGCAGATAATAATTAAATTTTCACGATATAAGCATGACTCTACATTTTCCAAGGGTGCGAGAATACCTGTTTCTACAAAGTGTTAATAACATGTTACCTTGGCTTATCATTTCGATCGGACCAACAACATTTCAAAACTAAATTCATGGAATCTATCAAACTTCACTGAAAAATGAAAATTCTTCCTCATATTTTACTTTGATTGACGATTTCCTGTATTGCATTATTCCTTGTGATTTTGTTTTGTTTAAACTTTTTTTTTACATAAAAACAGACCCGTGTTCGTTCAGGAGTGGTTAGTTTGATAAAACAAACAAACACCTCTGACACCTAAGTTTAACCACAAAAGAAGATAAGCAAGCTGAACATAACTGCGCCAAATAATTTGACTATCAAAGCCGTTATCAGAGTAAAAACTTCTGTTTATATAATAGTGTCACCGAAAGTCATGACAAAAGGATTGCGGCTGCAACCCAGTTGCGAATCCCGAGTGTGTTGCAATAACAAAACTGGAGGGCAATGCCAATGTCACCTAAAAGATTGACGAATAGAGAAACAAACAATTTAAATACGACAAATCCTTGGATAATCTTGGTTAATCGTTGGAAAATAGTTCCGTGTCGCAAAGCAAATTATTTAAGATTCACTCGCTGACCGTGAATGCACAAGCGATGGAATGTCACGATCCCTCTACCAACTACTTTATCAGCTAGTGTAACCTTTTATTCTGAGCTACCACGCATTAAAAATGAAAAAAAAAAACACAATGATTATTTATTTATTTGTTCATGGATGAATCCTCCTGATGGAGGTGGAATACACACGACAATTTGTTACTGGATAATATGAAAATGCTTTACTCACCTATGGGCAACTCACTCTCTTGTAGCAAGTAGATCCGATAAAAGCGCTGCAAGTGGGAGATATGCATCTTCACAAGGATAATACCCCATTCACTTTGAAATAAAAATCTAATGTAGCGATATGATTTGATTATGTAAGTCCTATCTTCATCCTTAGCCCTCTCTTCAGACAGGGATTAAATGCGAGAGATGGTTATCAGATTAGCTTGTTGGTATTCTGGGCAACTGCCACGGTTAACACTACCACCTTCTCTATGATCTATGCGACTACGAAAACGTCCAACTCATCCTTTTTACAATATCGGTAAAAAGCAATTTATACAAAGATAGAGAGAGAGAAAAAAAGGATATGGTGGGGGCTATTTTGGCAGTTGGACACGTGGGATATTGAAAAATAACCTGTGAAGGGAATCACGCACGCCGACGAGAG
>JAAXOA010003436.1:0-11504 GCA_036561885.1 Salina celebensis
CAGATACACATGAGGTCTCAAACAATCCAAATTATAATGTTTTAATGAAGGTCCCTAAAAACTATAGGGCCGGGGCAAGCCTACCGTACCAGGGCCGGGGCAACTGTTGCTACGCCTCTGAAAGTGTGGGATGGAGGAAAAGTGGAGACAGCTATTTCGTCGACATATACGACAATGCTCTGGAGTATAATTTCACTTTCTTTCTTAATTATCTACCGTACCTTATTTATGTGGTGGCAGTTCTATAAGGAAACATGTAATTGTCATTCTGGAAAATAAAAGAAACCAATCTTAATAACAAATAAATCCGATTTAAAGGAAACCATTGTAAAAAAAACCGGGCCAACGAAAAGTTCACCTTAGTAGCTCATTGATTTACTTCCATTTGTCCGCAAAGACCTTGGAATCTGTTGTGTACGTAGATTTTTAACAATTTTGCTTATGAATCAAGCTATTTGTAATTTGTATCACCAAATTGGACCAACAGACATTTATTTGCACAAAATATATATATATGGAATAAGGATAACCCAGTTAACCATATTCGAAAAAAGACCCCCTCCTTTCAGGTTTCATAGTGCATTTTTGGTACGCAATACATATTGCACTGCCGTTACCGTTTCCTATAGAGCTGGTACGGTACGAAAATCATCCTAACCAATACAGCGCATAACAGTACGGAGCGTACCAATTGAAACCCATTTCAACCAGTGGTTTTGGTACTCAGCATTAGGCGGTAACACATAGGCTTTCAATGCCAGCCAACTTAACATCTGATGTTTATTGTTTTGACTTTGCTTTGCTAGAGAAATTCATTTTATTTTTATTAGTTGCAGAAAGAAAACATTTAAAAATGCCAGGCATTGGAACTAAAGGTGTCAGTAGAAAAATCAGACGAAAAATACAACGTTTAATTGACATAAGGCAAAATTGTGACAGCGCCAATATCGGTTCAGTTGATAATCAGGCAAATGAAGTAATTGAAAGTGAAAACACATTTCAAAGTGTGGATGTGGCTGCGGAAACGCCTGCTGTACAAGAGCGATCTTCAAAGTACCTGGAAAGATTGCAATTCAAAATCCCCATAACTGTCAAGGAGAACTTACCAAGTCCCGTGATTACAAATTCAGATACAAATCCTGACGAGCCTGCGCCCATCGAAGATTCCTTGGCTGAATGGAGTATTAACAACAACATCCGAGGAACTGCAGTTACCAAACTACTACGGATACTTAAGCAACATGACTGTTTTAAGGATCTTCCTAGCTCATCAAGAACGCTCCTGAGCACTCCAAGAAACGTAAATATTCAGAATGTTTATCCAGGGAAGTACGTCCATTTCCCCCTTTATTCCACGCTCCAACCTTTCATTAAACTGTACAAACCGGAGTCGATCAGTGTTCAAATAAACGTGGATGGTTTACCGATTTCTAACAGTAGTGGGCAACAGTTCTGGCCAATTCTTGGCCACATTACTGAGATTCCAGAATCCCCTGTGTTTGTGATAGGCATCTATTTTGGTGACGAAAAGCCACAATCTTCAAACAACTTCCTGGAGAAAGCAGTCGTCGATATCAAGGACTGTGAAAATCGGTTATTTGACAGTGAAAGTATTAGAGTGTCTGTTCATTCTATCGTTTGTGATGCTCCTGCACGATCATTTGTACTTAACGTGAAAGGACACACCGGATACTTTGGTTGTACCAAGTGTGAAGTAGAAGGCGAGTACGTCGACCATAGGATGACATTCCCCGATCTACAACGACCTTTGCGAACTGATGAATCCTTCAGAGCAGGATTATGCGAGGACCACCACTTGGATCAGCCTTCAGAACTAATTAAACTGAACCTAGACATGGTGAAACAGGTTCCCCTGGACTATCAGCACTTGGTTTGTCTTGGCGTTGTCCGAAAGTTACTGGTCTTGTGGACGAAGGGGAAGCTTGCGTGTCGACTAAATACACATTCGTTTCACAATATTTCTACACAAATTATAAACATTAAGCCGTACTTTTCAAGTGATTTTGCGAGAAAACCTAGAAGCTTAATCCACTTAAAACACTGGAAAGCAACGGAACTGAGGACAGTTTTGCTCTACATTGGACCTGTTGTTTTAAGAAAATACCTGCCAAAAACTTATTATGAGCATTTTTTATGCCTTCACGTCTCCATTACAATACTTTGTAGCAAATCTCTACAGCCGGCTCTAATTAGTTATGCAGAAAAATTACTAATATATTTTGTGCACAATTTCTCTTCTTTGTATGGACTTGAACAAATATCCTACAATGTTCACAACCTAATTCATTTAGCAAGTGATAGTTCAAAGTTTGGAGTCTTGGACAATTTTAGTACATTTAAGTTCGAGAACTTTTTGGGTAAATTGAAGTCGTTAGTAAGGTCAGGAAATCGGCCACTCGAACAAATACACAACCGGATTCAGGAAATGCAAATTAGGGCTGTGAAAGATAAACAACCCCGAGGGGAGAGGAAACTTCAGAAGCAGTTTGATTTATATCCGAGGAAAGGAGACAATGTGTGTTTGCTAAGCGACCAATCTGTGTTTCAAATTGACGACTTTTTGAACAAGGAAGGAGACATTTATTTTGTGGGTAGACGCTGCATTGACGAGTCTCCTCTTTTTACAAATCCGTGTGACTCCCGAAAACTTGGCATTCGTGTTTATAGTGAATTTAGTGAAACAACAACGGTTTCGTCTCAACAAGTTGTTGGAAAGGGACTGCTTTTTCCTCTTGAAAAGGAAATAATTGTATTTCCCATCATACATACTTTTTAACCATTTTTTGAGTTCGAATTTTGTTTGAGTCATGTTTTGCGTCGTGGAATTTCCGGGACCCAACTCAACAATCGATATAGCCCACGCCAGCTGGTTAATTGGATCGAAGTGTTTCTGGCCACCATTCTGGAAAAACAAAACTCAACTGAAAAACGCTCTGAAAACCGGAATGAAACCAGATCCAAGTACTTGGCATTTGTATGAGGTTCACATGATCGCCGGGAAAATGTTTGGTAATTGGCCGATACAGAAACTTGAAGATTTGAGGATTTACAGGAATAAATAATTATATAATGATTTGTTTTGTAGACTCATACGAAGTGGCCAGGAAAAAGCTTAGCCTTCCACAAGAAAAGATCGATGCTTCCGATCTCTCTTCCGCCGAGGAATGTACACGTTTACGGAAACGGGCCGCGGCAGTTGCTAAGCAAACTCAGGATTCAAGTGATGATAGCGGCGAGAATCTTCCTGACTTAAGGCCTAAGGCACCCAAACTAAAGAAAAACATAAGGAAACAAAACAATGCTGCTCTTCCTCCGCCTCCAACATTTCCTTTGGTTGACATACCATCCCACTCGCTTGTCTCAGTTGCGAAGGTTTTGCAGAATGAGGTTAGTGCAATCAACGAATTCGAGACTTGCAGCTATTCACAATTAAACATCAAATTAATTGCTAAAATTTCAACTTATAGGAAGCATCTAAAAATGCAGTTGCAGAAGTTCCAGAAAGCTTTACACTGGAGAATCCGGGTCAAAACAATTCGACTCACGTGGAACCAGCTGATTTATATACGGCACATGACACTGGAGGTGATGTGAGCATGTTGGGTAACGAAGCGTTGCCTAACGACATTTTCACTTCTTCAGGTCACACACCAGTGAATCCGTATCGCTATGAGTACCCGGAGCCATTTCAACTTATGCATCCTCAATTTACAACCCCACGCGAGCAGCCACAATTAGGTATTTTGAAACAAGTTACAATTATTCCAATCAAATTAGTTATTATGGATCTCATCCTTATTCATTTCAGGAATGCGAGATGCAATTCAAAACATCCAAAAGCAGCAGTTAGTCATCATGGAGAAACTTGACCTGGTGTTAGGCATAGTGAACAATCTTCAGCTTGGAAAAGCTCCGGTTCCAAGTGGCCAGCTCACCATCAAACTTCCTTTGGAGAAAATGGAGGATGTGGACTCATTGGAAGAGCAGTTGAAAGCCAGCACTGACACTAGGAAAGAACTGGTAATATTCGAATACATCCCAATTCCCGTGAGATACATCCTATTTGAGTTTCAATGTCATGATACATGTTTTTTAGATTGCAATTCTGGCCACTCGCGGAGGGGCCAATCAAAACCAAGTTACCTATCGCATCATGACTTCCCTATTTACTGATTCCCTTCTCAGTACATTCAGCTTCGCAGGAAAAGGGACTTCTGGAAAGAGATGTTTTAAAGATCTGCATCTTTTGGATTGCGTATGCAGTACGTATTTTAATTCAATTACATTACGAGTTTTCTATTTTTTATTATAAGTTTTTTTATTACAGAGGCCGTCAGAAAACAACCTAAAGGAGCTGCCGCATCTGATAAAGAAATAGAAACTGCTGTCGAGTACTGGATAAAGCGTGCCCCTAAACGGAGTGGGTGAGTTGCCCTAATTGAACAATGCATTAGTTTTTTAATAATAAACTACATTGAATTATTGAATCTTATTTTTCTATAGGACATCGGAACCTGCGAACAATGAAGAACAACAAGCTGACACCTAAAGGAAGGCGGACTTTAAGTTACCTAAAACGCAACTATTTTAAAATTTTCATTAATAAATAAAACATTACTGCTCGAACATTTTTGGTTTAAGTTTGTGTTTTTTTGCTAATATTAAGAATTAGAATTTAAAAATTCCCACCGTTTCATTTTGATACTCCTGGGGTAGGCATGACCCAAACTAGTACTGAATTTTACCGAGAAACTTCTAGCACCCATACTGTCCTCAAAAAGAAGAGCAAGGTACCGAACAGGTACCAAGCTTTTTTGGACAACGGTACTTTACGTAGGTATATACATTCAGCTCAAAATCAGTACTTTCTGGATTATATGCAGTGCCTAAATGAGCTGCGACTCCCAAATACGTTCTGGTTGTTTTCGAATCTTGGTTAAGTGGGAATATTTTAATGTTTGTTGATCTTTCCAACCCCGTGACAAAATCGCCAAAAATGACTACTATAAGGATTTTATATTTCATAAACACGGAAGAAAAATTATGCGGAATAGAATTATACTTTCTCTACATTGATTGTGTAAATGTCAAACAGGACATTAGAAAACCCGCAATGCAGGACCTTCGAAGGTTCAGATCGTTACATGAGTGTATTATTTAATTCTGCCTCCTCATGATCTACTTCTGTATTTCTCTTTTTCTTCTTCCACTTCGCATGGGTATCAATTCCTTGATGGATCCTCAGCTTGTGCCTGTCCAGCACATGTTTTTCACAACAAACCACATCGCACTGGTCGCACGGCCACTTTCTCTTGGGCATCATCGCTTTCACTTTCTTCTCTTTTTCCCATCTCTTATAGAATCTATCCTCCTCAGGTACCTTGGTATATGGTTGCCTCTTGAGCAGCGGAAACTGCATATTTTTGTGGTGGGTCCTCCAATGCTTTCGGTATGCCATCATCTTCATCACTTGTCCACACTGCTCACAACAAAATTCGCTTCCTTGATGCACACATTTCATGTGGTTGGTAAGATTCGACTTGTGGTAAAAACTTTTCCCGCATTCCTCACACATGAATGATTTCTCTCCAGAGTGTACCTTCAAGTGCTGTTGCAGGCGATACTTATCCTTGACTAAAAACTTCATATCACATTCTGGACAGGAAATAACGTCCTTGACAAGATCTGGCCTGTGAAATCTCAGCATATGGGCGTCTAGGGTACTCTGCAGTACCCGGTTCCCACATTCCTGGCAAATGCTGGTATCCGGTCTGTCCTCCATCGCCATGTGCGTATATGTATGGCCCCTAAAATTCAAACAAACAAACTTTAAAGAACTTAATTCAATTCCTTAAAAATATTGTAGGCACTCTGCCCCTTACCTGAAACGAGACAAGTGATGCGTTGAATAGTTACAGCCCTCGTGTGTGCATTTGAATTTGTTAACAGTAGGTTTCTTGTATGACTTCGGAAGGCGTTCCACCCCCATCTCCTTGGAAACTTGAAGCTCCTCAGCATTCTTGTGTGATGCCTGGTGCACCGCTATTGTCTGGTACCGCCCCGTTTTTAAGCAGCATTCACAGAGTCCTTGGACGTTACGGGGGTGGAGCTCAGGATGCTTAGTATTCAAATGAATAAGAAAATCTCGAGCTCTCTGAATTGTTGTATTGCACAGGAGACAGATTCGTTGTCCGTGTCTCCGGAAGTGAAGCCCGCTGTGTTTATCTCGCAGATGGGCTCTCATGACCTGGAAGCTGGGGTAGTAATCGAACGGGGTTTGGAAGTTACAATCCATAGCTTTGCAGATAAGGTGGGTGTAGTTGTACTCAACAAAGGTACTCCGTTTATACAGGAACAGGTTCGGGTTGACGACCATAAAAGGTAACACCATACCTTTTCCAATAAGAACAGGATTCCCTTCGTTGTCCTTCACCTTCCACCTAGAAAACAAATAATAAAAGTGTTAGGGGCCGTGCTTTCAGAACTCTTATGGAAAGTCCAAAATAGCTCGGGATCGGCTGTTTAACTTACTCTCCTTTCCGTTTCTTCACTGTTGGATAAGTGCTAGCCCCAGGGGTTGGCTTCCGGACTGGCTTTGGTTTCTTGATGACGGGCTTCGCGGGAATCTCTGGAATGAAAAAGCCATCATCATCTTGAGGCTTCCCCTCCTGCTCCTCCTCCTCTTCGTCTGATTCTTTCGACTCATCCAGCAGGGATTTACACCTGACCGGAAGTGTGACCCCGTTCGCCTCCACCTCTGCAAGCTCTTGAGCATTTTTATGTGTGTGTCGATGCTGGTCTAAATGTACAATATTGGTCGGTCTCAGACAAATTTCACAGATTCCCTTGCCAACAGGAGGACACAGATCCTTATGAACAGTTCTGAAGTGATGTTTGAAGTAATACTGCTTGGGAAAAATGGTTTCACATACGTCACACTTGACCTTCTTGTATCTGTGGTATCGTATTCCAGTATGACACTCGTTGATGTGCTGATGCATACTATTGAAGCTATGGTAATAGTCGAAGGGCACCTGGAACTCGCAGTTGACAGCTTTGCAGGTCAAGTAGGAGGAGGTGAACCCCACAAAGATCTTGAGTTGGTAGAGGAGCAGGTTGTCGTTGACGATAAGGAAGTAAGGTGGGTTGGAAAGTCTTTTAGGTTGTTTCTGGGCTTCAATGCTGAAAAATAAAATTACTGGGGTGAATTGAGAAATTCAAAGCGTCTAGGATGAGTTAAGGAAGTTATCATTAAAAATACCCTGATTTCTCCTCCGCGGTAACTGCGGGCTTCGAATGCGCCTTTCTTGTTGGGAGTCCTGCCAATGCTGATTTCTCACTTTCCTTTAGTGCTAACGCAACACGAGGACCTATTCCAAGGCGCCTTGCTTCCTCCAGTTCCTCGGGATTTTTATGGATGTACTCATGAGTGATTGTTCGGTGATAGTGACATGGTTTAAAACAAATTTCACACATCCCTTTACCCTTGGGCGGCAGGAGATCGGAATGAACCGCCTTCAAATGATGTTGAAAGTGAAACTGCCGATGACACATTAAACCGCAGATGAGACACTCAACTTGACACTTTCTTCGATACATGTGACCCCTGTGGTTCTCATCAATATGTTGGCGAATAGCTTCAAAACTGGCGAGATCATTGTATTTAACTTGATAGTCGCAGTTGACAGCTTTGCAGATAAGGTGGGTCCAGTTGAACTCGATAAAGTGTCTCATCCGGAGGAGGAAGAGGTTATCATTGATCATAAGCAGCGGCTGCTATGTTTATCTTTGGGGCTCGAGACTTTCCAGCTTCAGGTTTCCTGTCACAATTACTTCCTTTGCTTTTGCGCATTACCACCATTGATTTTGGTCGTTTTTCCGGTTCCAGATGGTGGTAAGGTTTCTGACCACGGCTCCTTAAAGCAGAATTGGTACTGATTTCGTCTCCTTCAGGTAGCGACTGCCTTTCGGTTTCCGTCAGAGCCAGAGCATCTTTTGGACCGATTCCCAATTTCCTGGCGTGGGGCAATCCATTCGCATTAAGTGCGTGTTCTTCGTTTTCTGATTCTTCCGAGTGTTCCAGCGAAATATCTGCGTCATTCCAGTTGTCGTCATTTCCAGTTTCCTGTTCCACCTTTATATTGTCTACGGGAATGACCAGATTCGGAACGGATGAACGCCGTGGTGAGGTCCTTTTTGCAGGTTCCTCGAGGAAAACCACAGCCTCTCCTGATTTCGCAGCTGACGGAGACGGACTAATACTAATGGATGCAGGGATTTCAAAGCTTCCTGAATCTGGATAAGCTACGGGCTTAAAGGAATCTTCGTGGAACCGGCGAATCTCGTTTGGTAGTTGAAATGTAACCTCGACTGGGAGTTTATTCTCAAGCTGTCGCAGCTTTTGAACTGGGCCCGCCACCCCCGAATACGTTTCTAATGGTTCCGTTGAAATGTCATCTTCCTCTGAAATCACTAAAATTTTGCGTTTCTTCTTGAGAGGTTTCAGCTGCTTGTAGGGTTCCTCAATTTCATTATCAAGGCCTCCGTCATTCTGCCAATAGTCCTCCCAGTCTTGACTCGCATCATGTGGGAAGCCAATTGAAAGGGGGGTCGGTTTGGAAGCTGTTTGCGAGCCAGTACCACCAGTGTTAAAAGAGTGCACATTTAATCCGTCGTTCTTTCCACCTACAACAAAAGAAAAATTGTCACCAACACTAACACTCTTGTTACCGAGGTATTATTTTTATATTTTAAATATTCCCCACTTACAGTTAGTAAAATGTTGTCGAAACTTGAAGCAAGTTGGTCTCCACTCTGAGATATCAGCCTTGTCTGCTTTACAAGATTTCCTCACAGCTGTTTGCACCTGTTCCAGACACTTCTTTAGCTTCCCCTACAAAACAAGATTCAATTTACAAACCGCACAAAAATATCAATTTAAAAATCTGTCTCATAACTTACCTCAGTTTCTACTAAAATGTCATAATTTTCTTTCACACTTAACAAGGCTTTAAAACAATTTCCACAACACACCGTCTCCTCACAAGTTTCCACAAAATCCCAGTCCTGATCAGTTACACTGGCCACCTTCAACAGTTTACAAGTCGTAGTCAGTAAACTTTTCAGTTTAACTTTTGACTCAGGAAATAGCCGACCCCGCCGACGAAGAATCGGCTGAACACAGATAAAACAGGATGACCTCATTCTTTAAATTTTAATCAGACACATTCTATTTGATTTAACGAATCAACCAATTTTACACATATGACAAAAAGATAAACAAACTTTGTTTATATTTTGTTTACAAAATGCTTTTATTTTTCAGAGCTAGCACAAGCACACGCATTCTGAGAAATAAACAGCTGACCATTTTGTTTTGTTGTGCTCATCCAGCAAAGCACTCGAATGTGTTTTTTTCATGCATTTTTTTCATTCTCATTCGTGCCTGTCAAAAGAAAATATTTTTGAGTTTTTTTTCTCTCGCGTTTTTCCAACCGGTTTTCCCATCCAAAGCAAACTCGACTCGATGTAAATTGACTTTTAAACCCAGTAACAAGTGGAAGCTTATCTTGCAATGTATTTTCCCCTGAGAACTTTTCACATAAGATAGCCAGAGTCCAGTGTAGTGACCACGGTGCGTGTTTCGCAATCTAAATTATCTCGAATGACGATGAATGGTGATGTGGTCGTGGCTCAGTCAGGTAGCCAGAGAAAACGAGTGAACTTGTTAGGCCAGTAAATCTCAGGATATTTTGACGAAGGTAAGTTTTAAACGGTTTCAAATTATGTTGTTAAAAAATAACGAGGTGGTTAAATTTTACGTGAATTTTCTGATAGTTTCGTAGTACTTGGCTAACTTCTGGGTTGTTTTGTTGCAGGTTTTTTGACCAAGGATCTGAAGTTGATATTGACGAAAATGGGTGTGATTTCAAAGGGATATTTGATTTTGTACAATCTCGTCCTTACCCTGGGCTGGGGTTATGTTCTCTACTTGGCTATTTTGGCGAGAGATGACTACAAAAAAATCTGGCCGGTTGTACGTGTTCCACTCCAGATATTCCAGACTGCTGCAGTTCTGGAGGTCAGCGTCAAATTAATTTTGTTAGCTTCATTTCCTTGAAGATATTCGTCTAAAAAATCATATTTTATTTTATTGTATTTACTCCAGATTGTCCATGCAGCCATTGGAATAGTTAAATCCAACGTGATCCTGACTACATTCCAAGTCTTCTCAAGAGTGTTTGTTGTCTGGGGAGTTCTCGAGCTTAGCCCTCCCTCCACGGTCTCCATCGGGGTGCCGCTATTAATGGGCGCTTGGTGTGTGACAGAAATTATCCGGTATGGATACTATTTCCTGAATCTTATCGGACTCGCACAGCTCATCGTTTGGTTCCGGTAAAGTTTAATTTAATGAAGTATGTCGTTTTGGAAGAAACAGAGTAACTGAATCAGGATTTATTCGATTGTTTGTGATTTAGGTACACACTTTTCATCGTCCTGTACCCAGTGGGCGTTTCTGGGGAGCTCATTTGTCTCTACAATTCTCTGGACTATGTCAAGAAGAACAAAATCCTTACTTACCCGATGCCAAACCCAATTAATTTTGCGTTTGACTATCATCTTGCTTTGATTGGAATTGGGCTTCTATACATTCCATGTAAGATTGTAACCAAAAAGTGTTTTTTTTAAATTGTGAAATTGCAAAAAAAAACAAAAGCACAAAAATCGTGTTTTTTTTTCAGTGTTTCCTCAGTTGTATTTCCACATGTTCGCCCAGAGAAGGAAGGTTCTAGGGGGAGATTCAACATCCAAGAAGGCCAAGTAAAGAATCAACGGAAGTTCAATTTGTTTTAATACGTAAACAGATTTTATCTACTGTCTCTCTTAACATATTTAATGTATTGATACAATAAATGTGGTCATTTTGTAAGAAAAATTGGAAATTCTGTATATTACCTTAAAATGCAGACAATAGATTAACATTTTGTATTTAAGTTTGGATTCCAATCCTGGAATAGACATACTCTGTTTTCTTAATTCAGTATTAATACCTATTTATTTAGGTAGAGTATTATATATTTAGTCAACTGCTACATATTCTGTTGGGACTTTGGAACTTTTAATTCAGTTTGGTTTAGAGTAGAATATTATATAATGACTGTTTTCACAGTGAGGTAAAAAAATGGACCATTTTTACCTCACTGTAAAAACAGTCATTACAAATGGATGATTGAAGATTGAATTGCACATAAACGTGATAAGCTTAACCAAAGCTTTAGAAGAACGCATACAACCACTTCAGACCGTGTTACGCCTTATATATATTAGACTGTGCATTTAATATGGTTTTGACATTAAGAATCATCGAAGAAGCGATTAACATTGTACGTTATCACTTGTTTTTACTATGCATATCCGAGGTTGATTCATTCAAACGATAAAAAAATGCATAAGCCGACCAAAGTTAGTAAATGTATCGCAAA
>JAAXOA010003437.1:0-11501 GCA_036561885.1 Salina celebensis
CGTCATATGACATCATGTGTGTGCTGCAATAATACTTGATAATTTTCTTCGTATTCTCAGTGCACTTATGCTTTTTTCTTAACTATTTTTACATAACAGATTGTATGACTTTTTATTGTCTTAAAATTGTTCCCCTTCCTTAAACTTTTCAAGGGTTTTTAATAAGTTTTCTTGCTTCTAATGTTTCTATGTTCTCTTCTCTCTTCTGGTTGTTGTGGGTGTAGTGGGTCTCGTACTTTTTGCCTTGGGATTTAAAAACAGTTGGTTTATTGTTGCCCTGTAACGGGCATGAAAATGTAGTACAAAGTTAGTCATGTGGCTTGCAGTCTGTCAGTAAAGATTTTTTTTTCGTAGTTAAAGCCTTCTGGAATATACATTCTGTTGACGTACAAACACACTTTTACTCATCAAGTGATTTTTTTTCCTTTCGAAACATTCAAAAAAAAGTTGTAATGTAGCTGTGAAATAAAGTGATAATTGTACATTTCTTCACTACCATTTGCATAACAGCAACAAGTTTTTTATATCCAAAGTATTCATCACAGTTGTATTGTTGCCATGAAAATTTCCAGTTTCTCCAGTTGTATTTAAAAATGCATATCATGAAATTACCAGTGAAAAAAATGTATCCTTTACTTCAGTTTCTATTCAAGGTCCACCGGAAATTGCAAGTTTGAGCATATGTCAGCAAGTAGGCTGCAGAATTCAGGGTAGACATTTTTCGTATATAATTTTAGCCTGAAAAGTATATATAAAAACCTTGGCCTTTTGTGCAAGCGTCTATTTAACAACTGTTGTTGATTTTCAAGTTTACATGATTACATGCAAGCTAGTATGAAAATAAAATGCTTTCGTAATATAACTGTACGCAGGTTTTACTCTTTGCATCCAGTATGACTATCAATTAAACTTTGCTCATTTCATAATATCCAAATAAAAACCGTTATATATTTAAACTCAAAGAAGAAAGAGGTACGTTTGCCCCGAATATCTTTCTCAGATTACGAAACTAAAAATCTGTTTGGAAACATCACGCATAAAATATGCACGCGTGTTTTGTCCAGTTGATATTGAAACATTTTAAAGGTAAAAAACCCTGAAGATATTCCATGATACAAAAACAAACATAAGGCTTAGTAGTTCGTGTGTTATAAATAGACAATGATGATAATTTATCATAATTTCTCGCACAAGTAATCCTCTTACACTTCATTTGCATGAGCCCTCTCGCAACAGTAACGGTACAAACTTATAATCGTTTCAGAGCACAATGTTTGCACTTTTCTGTTCATTTTCCAAAAGGATTTCCATCTTTTTTTTATTGGTGCACAATTGTATAAAGCGCACGTGTGTGTATTCCAAGCTTGTTTGTTTGATTACTATTATAATAACAATGGAAGAAAGCCAGTGAGGATGCAACCGCCAATGTACTACTATGTACATAAAACATATAAAAAATTACCTGTGATGTGTCTCTCTCTTTAAATACTACATCATGACTTGTTTTCCTTTGTGTCGCCCAGACATGTCGGCCGTAGTGGCGGACTTTACAGAACCAAACAAAATTATATCTGTTTATGAATCTAATCAGCGTTTTTTTTTGTTTGGTCAGTTGGATTTCAAATAAAAATTCCAAAGGACGCGGAGAGGGTTTGAGAGTATGATTAAAAGAATACCGTTTGTCGTTGTGATATGTTTGCAACACGGAGGATTTGGGTTCTTAGTTATTAGGGAAGAAAATCATACATAAAATATGTTGTAGCAGGCGTGTATAAAAGCATGGCAGGACGCCATGGATGGAAGCCTCCTGATATGCATGAATTACTAGGATAATATGAAAACATTTGTAGTAAATCTAAATGAGTAAATAATACTTTTATGTTGTGACAATTGCTTTGCAGCGGAGCATTATTAGTAAAAAGTTTGTAAGCATGAATATTTGAACGCGCAGGAGGAAAGACGTCATTGCGTGGTAAATCGTGGAAATAACGGATTTTCATGGTATTGCACACATGATGTGGTTCTGTTTTCTCATAAGTTATGCGCATATCCGACACTTATAATTATCGCATGGTGACCCATGACCTAGTGTAACTATAAATAAAAAGGGATAGAGAAATGGACAATGGACGCAAATATAAAGAGAATAGAAGCTTGACAGTAACATTATTTTTGTTCACACTTCTTTCAGGTAAATAACGGCTTTGCTGCCCTGAAGCAACACATTCCGCCCGGTGTTCGGCCAAAAAAGATGTCGAAAGTGGAGACTCTCCGGTGTGCTGTCGACTACATAAAAAATCTCCAGGGGCTGCTCAATCTTCACAACTCATTCAATTCATCAAGTCCAGCGGGCAGCAGCAGTGGAAGTAGTAATCACGGTGGAGATATAATTTTGATGGACGATGAGAATGAGGACGTGAAGCCTTCAATGGCTCAGCTCCAGCAAGCCCAACTTCTCCACCAACAGCAACAACAGCAGCAAATGAATGGCGTTAGTAATCAGCGGGATGCGTTCGCACTGTCATCTTCGTCATCCTCACCAGCACCGTCTGACTTTGGTGCTGTCCATGTTCCTCATCATTTGGCTGCCCTTCATCACCAAACCCACAATCCACTCCACTTTGGCAATACAAATAGCAATCAACTTCGTCACAATATGTCTTTAAGTCATCATATGAATCATCATCCAGCCAGCGGTGTGCCGGTGTCGAGTGGTCTTCTTATCGAAAGCAGTGCTGTCAATACTATCGCTCCCAACAGCAACCAGTTGTCGCCCGCTTCCAGCGATGATCCGTCCTCACCATCTTATGCCTCTGAAGCCTCTTATGTTAACTCTACTGCGAATCCTAGGGGAAATGCCATGTTTGACTATGAAAATTATGACCCTGTCAGCCCTGAAGATGAAGAGCTTCTTGATGCCATTGCCTTTTGGCAACAGTCTTAAGCACCTAGTGTTTGTCAAATATACACCAGATTTTTTTCACACAGGTTAGTTTTGAAGTCATTTAAATCTCTATAACCATTTTTGATATTTCTCCAGAAATCCACATCCATTTATAAACTTCTCACTGTATATAATACATCATATATATATTTTCCCTTCCCCGTGTCAAAGCTGGATAATATAAAGTTTTTATTTTTGTCATTCATTGAAAAATGTTTCAATCTATTTTTCTTTCTCTGCACACGCATCCAAAAAAGGGACTCAGACAAGATTTATTCAGTTGACAATTTTTGTCCTATGCAATCTTGTGTTACTTTGTTACTAACATTTGGCATCCATACATACACGAAAAACATCCCTTGAAGCTTCTCATGCCAAAGAAGGGTATTCCCAATCCTGAAAAATTATGTAGAAAAAATCCACCGACTCATTTGAAACGCATTTTCCCCTCTGACAAAAAATCTCTCTGCTATTGAAGGGCTTCTCTATGAAAGCCCTTGAAAGACACAGTTTTAAAGGTAACTTTAGCAGAGAAAGAAGAAAAAAACCTTAATGTTCTTTGAGTCCCTTAATGTTGATCATATGTGCAAACAATCAATTCAGAGCTCTCCCTTCCCAAACAAAATCTCTTCTACCCCTGGATCCACACTTTTCCTCCGAAACGGACTGGAATTAGTATGAAAATGCTCATTGTATGACAAAACCGGATAGATTTAGAGATGAGATGTCTGAAATTTCAAACTAAGGATATTTTCATTCAGATGCCTTGATCCTGTGTTATTTATCAAGGAACACGCTACCAAATACAAATTCTCGTCTCTCATACTCGTGACAAACATACGTTAAATTCTTCCTATCAACTTGATCATGAACTGTCATTCTTTAAACTATCGCTAAGGTTTACAGCTAGAAAGCTTCATTTATAAATTTTCAGTTCTATAAATATTTCCCATCGATCACACGCAATCTTTTGAAAGCGTATTTTAAACTGTCAACGTGCACTCTAGTTTCAACCTTGCAAGGATTCTATAAAAGTGACCGTTGCATGTACACAATATGCATTACATAATTTTACATAGATTTCACACATGAAGAAAATTTCACAGGGAGCTTTTTGTCTGTCGAGCAAATAAACTTTTATATTTTGAAAGGGACCTCATCCCATTTCCATAAGGTTTCTTTCTTCTAACTGTAAAATGTGTAGGACACTGAGTTTTAAAAATTGGATGGAGGTGGTTGTCTAAAAATTCTCTCTTCAAGCTACTCCGCTGTCTGCTAAGATTGAAGCGTGAAAAGAAGAAAAAAAATCATTATTGTTAACTCATGCGTTATAATCTTGATCCATAGCGAGCCATCCATCCGTTCAATAAATACATTATAGTTTTTTTCTCTCTCTTCTTGTTTCCATGTCATTCTTACTGTTTTTAGCTGTTACCTGCCAGCCAAATTAGATTGAAAGCAGAGAGTATGTATTTTTTATGCAAGATTTACGACGGGGGACGAATAATCCATAAGCGTGCTGGTTTTAGCAAGCAGAGATCAGTACTCCCTCGTCCCCTTGCAAAGTACCAACAAAAGACCAGCATTAAATGTTATGGTGATGTATGGCTGGTAAAACTTTTATGGAGTATTTTCATCATGATAAGTACTGTTCCCTGGGAGGTTTTTTTTTTTTAAGGGAGAAGCCCTTTTGTTAGTTATGTGAGTGTATTGCTAGAATACCTTTTACCGGGTTTTTCTTCTTTGTGATCAGCCCTGGATACAGGATTTTTATACGTGCATGTCATTCTTATTACATAATTGTAAATGGTACTCTGCTGGAATAAAAATTTATTTTTTGAGGTAGACACTCAGGAGAGAATCTCCTGGATTTTTATATTCAAGTATTATTCTTTGATATGTATTTTAATTTCAAAATGAATGAAATTGCAGAGGTAGAAGAATATTAAAAACCTATATCCGTTTGAATATGAGAAGGAATAATAAAAACTCAAATGGGAAAGGAAGTAGACTCCTTGCTTTGAGTAGAAAGTTTCTGAGAGAGTAATGTTGCGTATTGAAATAAATAATGAGAAGGAAGCGAACAAAAATCTCGTGTTATATATTTACATTGCATTACGATTTTTTATCCTGTTTGAAATTCCAGTCTTTTATTGATACATTGATAATGACATGTTTGCATGGGACTTGGATAAGAAAATATGGATTGTGAGGTTTCTGCTTGAATAAAAATGGTAAATGGACCTGACCAATTTAAACTAGGCAGCATAAAGAAGCATTTTATTGTAGGGTGTAGGGTGCTATTTTGTTGTGGTAGGTGTGTTACATGTTGCATGGGGTATTGTAAGACTTGCTGTATTAAAATTTGGTGTCCATTTTAGTAAAAATCTTTAATTTCTTTCTTTTTTTTTACAGAAAATCAAACAGATGCCGTCTCCCAAGTGCCTGGACAAGAAGAA
This sequence comes from Salina celebensis, assembly GCA_036561885.1. NCBI lineage: Eukaryota > Metazoa > Arthropoda > Collembola > Entomobryomorpha > Paronellidae > Salina > Salina celebensis. The sequence goes on from JAAXOA010003437.1 coordinate 5,404, forward strand.
AATGATCAGCAATGGACGCTTTAACAAAAAAAAAAAACGAAGAAAAAACTGTCATCAAGTCATGCAAACGTGTCAACAAATTAATCCCAACGTCTCCAGCCGCATTTCTCTGATGATCTTTCGAAACAAGATGTTATTCTTATCAAAAACAAAACGAAGTAAATAAAAGCCTGTGATCCTACCGACTTTGTTTTCCTTGAAGTCGCCGTCCTAAAAGTAAATAGAAAATGTGTTAGTTGATCATTACAAGATTTTATCTCTGGTATAGGTTTACATGCGGCTTTCTTTTAAAAAACACGTAAAAAAGTACCTCGTATAATTATTATTTTTTAAAGAAAAAAAACTGCCTTCAAGTGTTCGTAATCACTAATCACAAACAAGTACTTCTTCATGCGAGAAGTGTCACACATACAACATAAAGATCCTATGACTATTTTTTTCTGGTAATTGCCATAAATTTGGAGAACAAAGTTCATGTGAAGACTCCAACGATGAGTAAGATGTATGCACGATATTAACCAAACAAATATTGTCGTTTTATTGTGATTTGTTTAAACACATAAAAAATGGACCTGCCACTATGATGAAATTTATTAGCGAGGTTTCGCATCAATACAAAAGGCCTTGCTTATACAAAGAAAAAAAAAAAACTAGAGACGTGACTTTACTTGAAAAAAGAAATCATAAACAATTTAGCCAACCATGTACCAGTACGATATATAACGGTCTTTTGACCTCTGCCTAAATGGGTTTGGAACCGAGTGGTTAAGCATGAATAATAGAGAGTAAAACATTCCAACAGAAAACTATCAAGGTTGGTTTTTGAGTTAGGGATAAACAGATTTTATCCATGAGTTAGTTTTGAATGGAAACAGCATTTTTTTCAAATTCGCAACCTTGCCAAATGTGGTAAGAAACCAAAACTGTGAGCTGAATGGCTAAGAAATAGTTATGATAAGTAGCTATCATTGGAATATAATCTTTATTGATGAAATGCATGTTTTTATTGCAAAAATCCCTTCCATTTATTAAGTCTAAAGCCCTAATTAAGCTCAAATGGCGATCTATGCAATTGTTTTTTTTTTGCAGATAACAACTATCAAAAATATATTGCACATGGTTGGAAAAAGAGTTTAAATATGATATTCATTGAGGCATTTCAAGCTTAAAAAAGGTTGAATTGTTTTTTTATCAAGATAAGAATCGTCTTCAAAAGCAGCCTTGCCTCACCTTACACAAGCCACAATCTAGTGAGGAAGCATGTGCGAGCAGTGTGTACACCTTGGTTTCATCTTAATAGTCATGATAATGGGGCACCAGCCAAAAATATAATAACAAGCAATTATAATATAACTCATCATTCCAGTGAATACTTAAAGACCCTGTTTATCAATGAGGTACATTGAGCAATTGTTGCTATTCTTCTTCCATTCTCTGATTACTTTTGGTATATACAACTGACATTTTAAATTGTTTCATTGCACATTTACACTATGTAATTATTAATTATATTTTACTGATGCACTCCAGCTAACATGGAAATAGACATTAAATTATTATATTTTTCAGCGGCTGTCAGAGAAATGCTAGATGCATTAAGAACACTATTTATTTTAAGTCCTCCTTGTTAATCGCTTAAAAGGTTAACAACATAATTTTACTTTAAGTTGTTATATTTTTTGTAAATAAATTTTTGTATAAAAATATTTTCTTCTGTTTGTGCATAATGGTAGACGATTTTATGTTTGGTATAATTCTAGTCAGTACATTTTAAAATCTAAAAAAAAAAAAAAAAAATGCGGGGATTTTGAGGGGACAATTTTATATTTTAATATAACTAATATTGAATGTACTTGGTTAATACTGTGAGTACAATTGGAGAGTTGGGTTTCTACATAATGAGTAGGAAATAACCAAGAATGAGTTTTTAATCGTAGAAATAATCGTGTTCCATGTTTAGTCAGTTGAAAGCCCGATGAATCCATAGCTGAGCATAAGATGAGATGAAACAGCGCATTCCTTTATGCAAAATAGCATTTTTATGACTTAATTATAAGATTAAAAACTTAATGATGAATTTTTATGACGTACACAATTTCTTTTCAAAGCAAATTTACAATCTTAACGCTTGTCTATAAAAAAACAAACCATACTGAATAGAAAAGGTTTACTTAAATAGCCAAGTAAAATCACTTTCTAGTTTCTACCTTTTAAAATCACTACAATCAACGAGTCCACACAAAATGCCTTTTTTGTATTATGAAAATTCAATCAATTAGCAAAATTTGACATTCCTGACTATCGATCAAAATGATAAACAATTAAAGAAACGAGATAATAGTTTCACTTGTTGGAAATAGTTTAGGAGGAGTTCTTCTTAAATTATTGTTCAACTTTCTAGTAATCATTCCAGAACAAGTGATCAATCAATATAAAACAATGAGAAAATTGAATTCACGAGAAAAAAAACTATCGAGAATTACCAAACTTTATCAATGAAACTTCTGTGTACATAGTTTGGAATATATTGCCTTGAAGAAAATGTTTATATTCATTGCTTTTGTATTGTACATAGTTTCCAAAAAACAAACCTGTATTGAAAAAACAAAACTCAATGAAATAATATTGTACCATACCATGTACAGATTTAGTTTGGAACTCTCTAGCCATATTTAATCAATTTTTGTAAACACATTTTTGGTTAATTTTAAGTAACTTCATGGAAGTTCCCACATGGGCTCCCAACATTTTAAATACATGTTAACGTTTTAATTAAATTTTTTAAACAAAATAAATGGTTTCTATTTAAAAAAAAAAGATTTACTTTGTATAAATTTGTTCTGGTTGCATCGTTGGACCTCTTTCCCTCGATCTATTTCACTCCCTACGTCCTGGCTATTTATTTGTTTGATACATTTATGAAATTGGTGAACCCTGCCCTGGCTAAATCATAGCGAGCATGGTAGGAAAATAGACATTCAGACAAATATTTCGAAAAGACTATCAACCAGCCTAGATCCAATGCCAAGACCAGAATCAAACATTCCGATCCGATATGCATGATGGGTGAAAGGAGTCTACGCTTTCCCATGGAAATGCCATGCATTTCCCATTTCCGATGCCATGCATATACGAAGAAAAAAACCTAGCCCATCGTGTCGTGATTAACGAATGATTTTGATATATAAATTGGAGCTTTGATTTAATGCGCAATGGCGTAGTACGTATTTATGGGATTATTCTTTCAATGCTTGGACGAGGTCAGGGTGCAATGAGACGAATGCGTTTGGCCGTAACAAGATCTTTTCCTAACGTGTAAAACCTTGTTTACAACTCGTCATGGATTAATACTAAAATAAGGAAAACTCGGGTTATAATTTTATATTTTTTGTATTCTGGGTTTTCAAAAATATTTTTCGTATAAAACACTTTTACTCCACAAGAGATTGTCAGAGACATAAAATGTTTTACAACAATTATAAAGTAACAAAAAATAGAACTTTCTATCGATAAAATATACATGAAAATGTAACAAAGACTTGTTCATTATATATTATGTATTATGATTATGACACTTCAAAAATCTACCAACTCAGTTTCTAAATGCATGAATACAAAACTATCGATAGAAACAGTAGTTTAGGTTGAGATTTTCTCCTTCTCCTCCCCACTTTCATCTGCTTTTTTGGTTGGCGATGGTTTGACAACAGCATCAGACTTTTCGTCGTCCTTCTTGACTGGAGATAGTTTAGCAACGGCCTCCGACTTTTCTATTTCCTTCTTGATTGGCGATGTTTTGGCAACCGCGACAGGCTCTACTGCAGCTGAAGCTGAGTTTTGCTCAATCACCTCCTGCTTAACTTCGATGTCTTCATTTTTGACTGGTGATTGCTTCTCGATTTTAGCAGCGATGTCGTGCTTCTCCTCGTGGACTTCGGTTGGTTTGTCATTCGATTCAACTTCTGCAGCTATTATTATCTTGTCATCATCGTTGTCTATTTCCATCGGCTCCGGAGTGGCTCCATATTTATTGTTAGCTTCATCTTGGACTACCTTCTCCTTGAACTCTTTTCCGTTCTCCAGAACTTCAGTAGCAACAGCTGAAAAGTTTTTAAACAAAATTTCATCTGATCAGCGGAGAAGTAGTGTATTGTTTCCCATGTTGTATTGAGCTTACCTTCATTTCTAATACTGATAGCGTCCCCGTTTGTCAGTTTTTCTGGTTTTGCGGAACAAGAAGACTCGTCTGCACCCTTCTTTTCCTCAGCCATTTTGCTGTCAACGACATTGTCAGTCGCCTTTGCATCACCTCCATCGATGTTCTTCAGTTCGGTGTTGTCTTTACACACGACACCATCGGCTTCGTCTTTCTTTAATTCGTCACCCTCGCGTTTCCGCGGCCCATCTTCCTCCTCTTTTTTCTTCCGTATTTCCTCCTCGAACCCTAACTTGTTTTTTTCTTCAACAGTTTTCTCAACAGCCTCGCTTTGGTCCTGTTTATAATTCATTCAACGTATAAAGTATGAACCCTTCGTAATCTGCTAGATAATTAATTATGCTATTCTTGCGAAATTTTACCTTGTCAGAAATAGGCTCCTCTTTTGTATCAGCCACATCAATTTCCTTCTTACGAGACTCTCTTCCCTTTTTCTTTGGCAAAGTTTTCTTAGCCGGAGGAGCGGCTTCAGCCCGAACAGAGCTACTAGCGATCCGAGAATTGATGTCACCCAAGACCATGTTCATTTGCAACTGCTTGACCGGTGCGATTGCGTGAATATCACGTGCAGCCTCCTTTTCGTCCTCCACAGGTTCAACTCCATCACCTGGCTTTGGTGGTCCATCAGAGACTCTTAGAATCTGTGGTCGGCCAGGACGTTTATTATTGGTTAAACCTGGTGGTCGACCTCGCCGTTTCTTAGCCGGAGGCTCAGCAACTTTCGCTTGAGGGGACTCAGGCCGCCGTTTGCTAGAAGTAGCGACCACAGGAGCCGGCTTCTCAACTACTTCTTCAGTGGCACCCTCTACATCGTCAGACTTCGAAGCCTTACGGCGCTTATTCAACTCCCGTTGCTGTAAACAGTTAATAAATCATGATTTCAAATTTAATACATTGAACATTGCCATCAATCACTGGGATTAATTGATATGCATAATACTAAGTATCACTTACGCGACGCAGTTCGTTGTCAAATTCAAGAGCATCGTAGTACTGGGGTTGTGATCGAGCAACCCTAGTAGTTCGGCGACGAGGAACCTCGGGCTCCTGCGGAGTCGTTGGCTCCGAAATATCCTCGGCAGAGTCCCTTTGTGCTTGTGTGTTATGAGCACTACGGCGACCTTGATAGAAGACGTGGCCACAGGAACACTTCTTGCTTGCTACCGGATTAGCGGACTCGCACTGCGGGCAATTTTTCGTAGCCATTTTCGACGATTGTCCACTTGGCATACCTACGCAAAAATGAGGAAGGGTATTTATTAACGAGTCCCTTTAAACATGTCATGAACAGGATTCTCTGCACAATACAATTAAAATTAGAAGTTACCACGACAAATAATGTTTATTAAGTTGTCTACTGAAAACTTAATCGTAAACTGAAGTAATATGCAACCTTTCCATTTCTAGTTCTTTATCTTTTGAATCTAAAAGCTCTCAGAATAATACTTTTATCCGTTGTAAAGGGATTCCTCAAAATATAAAACAATCAAGCAACAGTACCTAAACTATTAGAATATCCCAAGACATTTCGTCAGTGAAGCGAAGCACAAGAAAGGCCCGCAAAATCATTGACAAGCTGGTTTTACCTGCGAGTTTCCCTTGTAGTGAGTTTTAAATCATACCGATGTACTTTCATTATCGGTATTAGTTGGTTTTTAAAACTAAAAAACTTCGTATCGCTATTGTTTTGCTAGCTTTAAGTTCAAAAACGTAGTACGTAATTACTATCAACTCTAATCTAAATACAATTTTTCATAAAGACGAACACAAACAATGTACTTGGTGAGCCTACTCAGTACAGAATTAAACTTCACCTATTATTATTCCGTTTTGGCCAGGCAGATTTTCTGTCAGCTCTCTCATGTCTCTCTACTATGTACAT
>JAAXOA010003438.1:0-11497 GCA_036561885.1 Salina celebensis
AAAAAGGTTCACAGTTTATATTAAATGGATATCAAATTTAAATTCCTAAGGAGGAAAATCAAATTTGCTTACACAGAGTAGAATTTCCCTGTATTGCTCATTTGGACTGTACCACGGTTTGCCGTCCTTTGTTTGATGACGCTTCTAAAAAAATATAATATTAATTACAATCATTATAAATTTTAAAGGAGCATAATGATAAGTTCTTACCTTAGGTTTACGATGTGTCCCCTGAACATTTTCTTTACTAATTCCATACAACTCTGTTAGGAACTCCACAGCTTCATCATTGTGAAATCTGGACAAGTCATCCGCAGGCTGAATATACCTTGCAAATAACTCCAAATTTGTATTCTTATTTACTGCCATATTTCTCGAATTCAAAACAGTGACATTCTTGCATTTTTCAAAATGCTGCAAAACATTGTATGCCCGTTCACCATACTGATTCTTGTCAAATTTGTGCAATTTTGTTATTGCAAAATTATCCGTATAAATTCATACTCGCTCTCCTTTCACTATCTCATTTTCCCAAAGTGTTAGCGCAAACATCAAATTTTTCATTTCGAACTCTGAGGGATCTTCCGAGTCATGAAGTTGCCATGGTAACTGATCCTTATGGATGACATAATAGCTAAGCGACTTTTCCATCAGGTTTACACAGTAACCTGCCTGTGCAGCGGGAGTAGCGTCTACTCCAATAACAAGTCGGCAGCCCTCTGAGGTCAACGATGTGTCTGGTGTCTTCAGTAGGAGTTTTTGAACCTCTGATATTGCTTCAGTTCGCTTAGTCTCATCGCTGTCACGCAAGCTTCCTTGCAATATGGCAATGGCAATTCGCTGGTTTACTTCATTCTGCAGCTTTCTCTTGGACTTTGAGATTTTAGGCTTGGCCTTTTGAACCTTAACTTTCCCTTTAGGTTTGCGAAGTGGATCAGGCTGGCGACCCTTGCCTGCAGGTGGATTTGTTCGCTTGGCTGGAGGTGGATCTATCCAGTTGACATGAGGGAGATTTATCCGACTGGTTGTAGGTTGAGGACGAGGTCGTGAATTCGGAACGACTGTATTTGTAGGTCTGCTGTGAAAACGAGGCTCAACCAGATCGTCATTTACAATCGAATAGAGAGCTGGATTCCGTTGTACCGTAGGCCAGACTGGAGGTGGATCTACTCGTCTGACCGGATGTTGCGGTTGATGAAGCCGACCTGAATTCGGAACGAGTCCATTTGTAGGTCCACTGGAGAAACGAGGCTCCACCAGATATTCATTTGTAGTCGGTTCTTCATATCTTCTTCGATCGAGATCGTGGATGTATTCAATGTGGCCTCGTCTCTGCGTGGAGGGGGAGGCGACGTGTATATTGTTGACTAAACTGTGTTGATCCGAATCATTGTGACAATAGCGTCTACATAGCTTCCAGAATATGTAGAAAAATAGTGTCGCCAAAATCACTGCACCGATTATGAGACCACATATCGCGACGGGGTCCATTTTCAATTGAATAAGGTTAAACAGCGACCTGTAAAATTTAAGATTATAGTTAGTTGAAGTCAGAATCTTGAATGTATTTGTCAACTCAGTATATTGATTACCTGCTAGGTGTCCCGGAATGGATAAATAGATGTCACCAATCACTTCAATTAAAATTTTAAAACCTTTATCCGTAACTATTTACAAGCACTATAGCCGCAAAATTACACGGACAAGAATTCATCGGCATTTTGTTTCGATGATGCACAGATCATACATCATTTTCGAAATGCCCGATTTAGAACTATGGGGTAATTTGAACTCACACAGGTGTACAAACGTTTTATTTCGATGTGCAAAAACAGTGATTATATTATCATCCATTCCGAACCAATAACGTTATAGATGAAACAGTATCTATCTAATTGAATCATGAAACAAATAAGTCTGACAATGCAAACGCTCGAATCGCAAAAGTTTTTTTGTACAAAAACGTGAAGAGAGTTTAGCAATTAGCCATCGTTATCATTGTTATCAATTTGCCTCCAAAATACAACTCAGTACATGTAACTTTTCACAACACAAGATTATAAAATACTGATAAGGTCGAACTTCCAATGGTATGTTCTTTCGTTTCTGTTTACCTTGTATGGAGTCATGGAACTTGAAATGGAATTGTGTAGAGAGCTCTCAGATTTTTGCAACTATCCATAGACCATTGCATTTGAAGATATGCGTCCATAGCAAAATCCATTCGCTTTTCAATAACTGAGAGTGCAAAATATTTTTTTTTATCAATTCAATCAAAGTAACATGAATGTCACGAGCTATTAGTCATCACATCTCACGTTATTGAATAACAAAAATCGGACAAATGCTCTGTTTTATATCAGTATTAAATATTATAATACCAAGTGTCAACAATTCGTCAAACCCGTATCCAATTTGTTATGGTCATTCAGAATATATATATGATTAGTTGTCAATTGTGAGCACAAAATTTGTTGTCTTACGTAAACCTTCAGCTTGGTATTAATGCTACTGGGTACCTACGTAGTGTAGCCTTTAATATAATGCAGTTATGGAATCAATCGATTTGATTCTATGCTATCTATGCTGTTTTTTTTAAAATACTGATTGACCTTGAGTACTGTCAAATACTCTATTACAATTACGGTAACCCCGTACGCCACCGTTCCTAGTTTCAAATCACGAACTACGCTGGGACGGTTTTTTGCTGTAACTATGATCCGCAGCTAGTTACAATAAGTGTTGGTGGATGGCACTGCTTGCACAAGCACGTACGCTCCTTGCTTGAAACACACGTGCGAGACAAAGTACTGCCGGTGGCTAGGAACGGTGGCGTACGGGGTTACCGTAATTGTAATAGAGTATTTGTCAGTACAGCTTCATCTGGATTGATGCTCTTGTTGAGCTCTTTTCCATGGAAGAAATCTTGGAGAAGTTTATGGATCTTGTTTCTCCCTAAAATTGTGGAACACCAAGGGCTGGACTTTAAAGCTTTAGTGGGAGGAATGTCAAACCGCGAGAGTCACTTTCAAAGGAGACTGGCTGGTGAACGGATGGAAGACCTTTTCACAAAATGACCGAAAGTTTCTCTAACGACTGCCGTTTGTTTCATGAGTTGCCTATCGTTCAAAAGCTAATTGCTGGGGACCTAGGAAAGTTTTATTTAGTGATGACAATGGCCTTCATGAATGAATGTGTCTACGGAATAATCAGTCATTTAAATGCGACCTCAGTGATAATCAGTACTGGGTCAGCTACTCCATGGTTTGCTGGAGTCACTGGAGCTCCCACTCCGCTAAGTTTTGTACCCCATATTTATTACGAAGGCAGTCAGGAAATGACATTCCTGGAAAGGGCACAAAATCTGATGACATTTTTGTACCAAATGGTGACAAGAAAATTAATATTTTTGCCAGAAATTGAAAAGAGCTACAGGGCATTTATTCCGAATGCTATGCTGACAGTGTTGATAAGGTGAGCTTGATTTTAGGGGCAGGTCATCCAAGCTTCGGTCCCCTTCGACCGACAATGCTGGATTTGGTTGATAGCATCGGGGGAATTCAGTGCAGACCTGGGAAGCCTCTTCCAAAAGAGATTCAAGAAATGATTCAGGACCGGAAAGGAGTACCTCAAGATTTTGTGTATTTTAGTTTGGGGAGTATAGTTCAAGGGCATGAAATGCCGGATAAAATACGACTCGCAATCCTAAACACTTTGGCCAAGTTTCCAGAGTACAAGTTTTTATGGAAATGGGAGGTAGATTCAAACGAAAAGCTACCAGAAAATGTCCGGGTTTCCAAATGGCTTCCACAACAGGATGTTTTAGCACATGAAAAGTGTAAACTGTTTATAACTCATGGAGAGAGTATTTATCATAACGTGCCTTTAATTGGGGTTCCGTTTTTCGGAGACCAGGACCAGGACTGGAACATGAAACAGGTTGAATACCATGGGATTGGAAGGAAACTGGAGCTTGGTGAGATAACCGAGGAGAAACTTACCAGTCTGGTCAAGGAGGTTCTGCACAATCCCAAGTAGGTTCACTGTGAAGTTTAACTTGACACTATGAATCGGCACTCACAAGGTAAGTACCCCAAGTGTAAGTCGAACCATGGACAGTGATCACTTTAGGGATGTCATTTAGACCTCTTAGACCCCATTTCCGATGAATATGTTCAGCAAAAGTTGTATGATCAAAGTTTGTCCCTTGGCAGGGTTTGCATGCCTGCATACGTCTGTGCCATTGATTGCAAACAATAGAAACAAGATGCAGTATGCATAAGCAGTTTAAATCTTTCGAAGATCCTTGAGATATATGTGCTTATAGACTGCTAAGACTCGATTAATTAAAGCAGACTTCATAAACATAGCTCGTCCAGGTTATTTAAAAAACCTAAACCCCCACATCAGAGCTCAATGAAACACTTACCACCTCAACTTCACAAACTGAAATTTAAAAATTAGTATTTAATTTTAAAATTTTACATGAATCCGGTGATGACTTTGATTCACCACATACCGCCATCAAACCGCAAACCTTGAAAAACTATAATAACAATGCGGAATTGTTTCCTCGTCAATTATCAATCGCACGCGCAAGCGTGTACTTTTGTATTCCACTGTACGATAAAACTTGGCCATCTTACTTTTGCAGAAAATTTTCAGCGGATATGGGATCTAAAGGGTCTAAATGATACCCCTAAAGTGGTCACTGTCCCTGGTTCGACTTACACTTGAGGTACTCTCCTTGTCAGTTTTATTCCGGGATAGGCAGGTGTCTGCTTTGGACTTTGCCATGTGGAATATTGAATACGTCATGCGTCACCAAGTAGCAGTTCATCTTCGATCACCATCGCGACACATGTCGATACTACAATACTACTCCATTGATGCTATCTTCGTAATTTACTTTTGTACTCTGATGATATTGCTAGTTATATTAATGATTGTTTCTAAAGTATTAAGATATTTATTTTTGGAAAAAAATGTTACAAAAGTTAAGAGAAAAAGTAACTGAAAAGGTGCTTCTATTATTAGATTACAATAGACTATAATAAACTTGCAAAGCTATTATCGGTTATTCCTATAATAATTATTCTTTGTATTGAATCAGGATTGGATGTTTTTACTTCGGAGCTCCGTGTCCACGATCGAAACCAAGTTTTTTCTCTTTTTCCAACAGTTGAAAGCGAGCCTGTTCCCTCAAAAGTTCCCTTTCTGCTTGTTTCACGGGCTCTTGTGATTTTCTAATGAGGTTCATCTGATTAGCATTCACAACGGTTATCCAGTGGCTGTCCATGTGATGCTGTAACAGCTTATAGTAACATTCAACGGGCTCGTCTTTTCTTATTTTGTATTGCTTCATGAGGTTTACCTAGAGTTTTGGTGTCCACACCGTCTGGGTATACATGCACAGATCGGGGATAGTGGCTAACCTAGGATAACTTCGCTATCCTTATTCTAACCCCAAAAAATACCCCATTTTTCCCCCTGGATATCTTGTCCCTGGTTTTAACACCGTTCCTTGAATGTGCCTATTCACAGATACTTTCGATGGTTTCTATACCAAAAAATAAACCGACCTCGGTAAACCATGTCCAGACATGGAATAGCGACAGCAACACTGAGCAAAAGCATCAATGAGTCAAACCCATTTATGATTTCGTCGTGACAAATAAATTAAAATTTAGCTAATCAACATCGTATATGCTGTTTCCTAAAATTGAACAATCTTGTTTCTGAATTTGATCTTGAGGTACGGTACGAGAGTTTTCAATACTTGCGTCTTGATGTTGTTTTGAGTTGTGAATATGCAAAAAGATGGTTCTCACGACTTTTTAAAACTCATCCTTGCATTTTTTAACTGAAGCGTCATAACGCACTTCCAATTGACGAACTTGTACATAATTGCTACAGCTGATCATGTTTACGTTTCATCTTCAATGTGGAATGGTGCTTGCCGTAGCAAGATCCTACTTTACATGTTATAATTATCACAACTCAAACGCCAAGCTCCTCTTTGAAGGCGTATGCTGCACTCAAATTGCTACCAGCTGATTTTTGTTTATATGAAGATTTCTTTTTTTATTTAAAATATTAGTATTTTTTAGTGTGAGTATTTCTATCATTTTCGTATGACAACCATCATGCATGTAAAATGAAGGAGCATGTAAATGTCGTAGTTATGTTAGAATCACATTTTTACTCATAATATTTGCATTTACAAGTAAAAGTCAAACGCCAAAGTTCGTCCCTGAAGGCTAACGTGTGGCACTAAAACGCTACCAGCTGACATTTGTTTACCATTATAATGATTCTCTTCGCCCCAGTGGGATAACTTTTATGCCTCGTCGGCTATCCTAGGATAGTCCTCTATCCAAAAAACTTGGAATAAGGAAAAAATCTGCGAATAGGGGTTAAATTTTGGGGATAAGGGGGTGATAAGCTATTCTGGTGTTAAGAAGAAAATCTCTGAATTGATACCCTGGGTATTTGGCGAAAATGCCTTGTGGCATTTGCTGTGAAACTCGAATTTTAACTTGTCAGCATTATTTGTCACTTCCAATAGTAGCTTCTTAAGTTTTAACTCGTTGGAACTTTCATGAGGTTTAAAGGCTTCAGCTAACTCGTCGTTTAGGGACGCTAAGGTTGGACTAACTTCTCCATCGACATTAGGTTGTAAGCGACAAGCGTTTCTAAGAGCATCCAAAAGTTTTTCAGTGAGTTGCTGGTGAATACTGGACAGTTTGTTTGGGTTGAAAGGCGCATTCTCCATGTATCTTTTCATTTGCTCATGGTAAACATTTAACAATTGAGGTTTCAAACTTCGATGAAGGTCTCTTTCGTTCTCCTTGATTATTCGATTATGGCGATAGTAAATCTGTCCAAGCCCCGTGCACGCCCTGACAATCAGACTCTGGATTTCTTCATTTTCCAATTTCCTTTCGATTATTTTCTGATACTCTTCCCACAGAATGTCTTCTAATTTCCCGGAAACAAAGTAACCACGCATATCAAACTTTTTTCTAATCGACCTGTTGAACTCCAGTACGTTACTAGAAATAGTGTCCAGAAATTCCATTGCACGTTTCTTACAAAAATTATGGGTCTGGTCACGAAACGTTTTCCGAGAATCGATTGGAAGAGTTTCAAGGATGGAAGTCAGAACGTGATAGTAAATTGTGCCAAAATTGTGAATAGTATTGAGGTTCAGATGCATAATGATGAAATTATACGTCGCAGGTACAAGGGTTTCATTAATATGATTTGAGGCTTTCTTCACATTTTCTTGAATGATCTTTTCTTTCCCTGTTCGCTGGAGAATCATGTCCTCCTCCCGTTTCTTTCGCGCCTGTTCCTTTTCCATCCTTTCGGAAATACTTCTGCTTTCTCTTCTTAGTTGTTTCTGTTCGTCGTCTTTCTTGCGATCATCAAGATAGGAATTGTCGTGTGCGTTGAGTTGAGTTTCCACTTCTTTCTCCGGTTTCATTTGCTCCATGATTGATTGCAGCACCTCAAACATCGTGTAGTAACTTACATTTTGAGATGATCTTATCCATGCTCTTATCTTATGTTTATCCATGCTCTTATCCTGTACAGCTAATGGAATGACGCTGTCCAGTCTTCCAAGGACATTGATTTAAATGCGTGGAACGATAAATTAAAAATGCTGGTGAGCTTTGACAAATTTGAACCAAAGACGACCGGTTTCGATTTTAATAATTTCATCATCAGGTCCTTTAAATACAAAAAAAAACACGGTATTGTTTTATAAGAAAAAAATAATAAAAATATAAAATGAACATAATTTTTTCAGTAAATTGACACAAAAATATGGAGATGTTGTGGCAAAAAATGTTTACCTTGGTTGAATCAGTTACAGAAAAGGTATAATTAAAAATTCTAATTGGTAATTTTTACAACATTTTATAACAGGCTAAAGTATTGACCTGCTCAGTGAAATGTATTTGCTGTAATGAACCAAGAATGGCTGCGGAAAAATATACAGCACTTAAAAATATAAAAAATATAAAAATATTTATTGTACAAGAGATACAAAAAACACACACACAGGTTTACTTTTTTGGTTGTGTTTTCTCGCATCTTGTTATTATGGAGCAGGATTGATTTGGAAGCTTGTATGCAAAATTTAAGCTTATCTTCTTGGTCGCTTCCACTGACCTTGTGATATCCTTATCACATAAAAATTTATGCAGGGTTCGTCTGACAATATTTTCTATAGGCATGTCAAAAAAAGGTAAAATGAAGAAAACGGCGTTGTCTTCTTTGTTTTGGCTTGCGCGGGCAATTGTTTCAGGAAGCCGCTGAGCACCTTGTAGACGGAAGAATTCATTAGAAGGGAGGACGGTTTGATTAAAGTACTTCTATCAACCGTAAGCAGTTTTTTCTTTGTATTATCCAAAATTCCCACTGGGTATTGGCGTTTCTGGAATTTGTTGAACATTTGATCTAGTTTGATCATCTTGTCGCTTGGATCAGAACATGTTCTGATTACTCGTTGACCGCAAGAATAGGGTAATGATTTTAAAATGTGTTTCGGGTGGTTGGAGTAATAATGTAGATATTCATGCTTTGAAACTTCCTTTTGGTACAGGCTGGTGCATAAAGTGTTGTCGGATTTTATACTTATTTTCAAGTCAAGAAAATTAATATCAGTAGATGAGTGCTCTGTTGTGAACTGGAGAAAACGGTGTTTGAAAGTGGATGCAATCCAGTCGCTTAGAGGCTCCTTTAAATATGTGGTATCAATTATGCAAAGGATGTCATCGATGAACCTTCCTCTGAATACCATTTCCGGTTTCCATAAACTCTCCAGCTCCATTGCTGCCGTGATATTTGCTACTGAAACGCTACAGCTAGATCCCATTTGGATTCCTCTTCTTTAGAAAAATATATTTTCGTTGTATTCCATGAAGCTGTAGTCCAGTGCTAAGTGCAGTAGATGCTTTAGCTGATTTTCTTCTATGTTAATGGGAAGTTTTACTCCATGTCTGTTTGCCTCGAAGAAAGTTAAGCAATTTTTCTTGCAAATATTTATAGGCAATTCGTTATACATTGATTGAACATCGGCAGCTAGTAAACAGTACTTCCTCTCAGGTTTCAATTTAAGATTTTCCAGTTGCATGAGTAAATGAGGAGTGTCGATGATGAGTGAGGGGATGCATAGACACAAGGGCCTTAATATGGCGTCTAGTATAATTGGAAAACCCCGATTCATAGCAGAAACGTTACTGCAAATTGGCCGACCAGGGGGAAATGTATCAAACTTTTTATGCACTTTCGGCAGAATGTAAAATTTAGCTGGAGAAAATTTCTGAGGTATCAACTGTTTTAAGTTAACTTCTTGTTGAATCGAGATAAAACTTGTTTTGGCTAAATGCCTAGCCTTATCAAAGCACTCTTCCACTTTGTTGTGATATTCTGTTGCTGTACTCGGCGCGTATATGTTTTCATCGTGTAATTGGCGAAGGATTTCTTCGTTATATGCTTCATAATTCATAATCATTATGCCGGCATTTTTATCCGCTTATTAATGACTAAATTGTTGGTCTGAATGAAAGTTTGTAGAGCCGACACTAAATACTGATGTACTGGGTCTGGTTTATTTGCACACATATTCAAACTTTGTTTACACAGTTTCAAAAAATCACTTTTAAAAATTTCCTTTTCGTTGGGCGAACGAAGTTTTTTTTGTTCCCACTGCTTTCCTTATTTTTTTCCTGCTAGCATCATTTTCTGACGCTGTCTGCTCTTCTTTTTCTCCGAAGTATACTTTCCAGGCTAGTTTTCTCATTCCTTCCTCGATACCGTCGCAAATGGCGTTTGTGTTGGGCTTCAGTTTGAAATTAAATTTTAGCCCCAGACACAAAGCTAAATTGACGGAGTCGTGTAATTTGACATGGCTCAGGTTTTGGAATGTGACATTAGCTGACTTGTTGGCGTAGTATAAACTTCTTAGTCTCGGTTGTGTTACCTTCGAAAGTCAAGAAAATCCAGGGATTTTTTTATAAAAGTTATAAAAACGTCGACCAGGCTGTTTTGTTACCGTTGAATCCGCGTGTGAATCTTGGCATCATAAATCGTAGCCATGTAAGTTGCGATTTTTGTTAAATCCCGGACTTCCTCTTCTTGGAAACTGCTTACCTCTACCGCGTCCACCTCTGGAACTTTTTACTCCAACTCTTTCCTTGTTTTCAAAACGGAAAATGTTGGTTGTTTGTCTGTTCTGACTTGCTGGGTGTACTTGTGAAGTTTGAACAGGTGGGAGTGTGGCGACTGGTTGGTTGAAAACATTTGAAAACGAGTTTGCCACATCAAGACCGGAGAGTTTCGCTTTCTCTGCTTGGAGTGAGCAGGCGAGATTGGCTGAATATCGGTTACGGATATCTTGCGGAGGAGTTTTTTCTTTCCTGATGAGAATGAGAACATTATACACAAGTAGCTATTATTTCTAAGTTAAAGTTCTACTCGTGTGGAGGAGACACATGCTGCCAGAAGTGGCCTTAAGTATTTGCTCAATTACTTGGAAATATAAAAAAATAAGTAGGGAAAGAAAGCAAAAGAACGTTCTTTTGTTATCTTACCTTTTTGGGGAAAGCGAGGCTTGGAACTTGTTAGGAAGTATTCTTCAATACACAATAATGGTGAAAGCATCGTCTTGTTTACGAACAAGCTTCCCAGGTTCCAAGTAATTAAAGGAAGACAATATTAAAATGTACTTGGAAAAAAAAGTTGTGAAACATATTATTGCATTTCTAAGATGCTCTTTGGCGGAATAAAAAATTAGTATTTTGAGTTAAAGAGACTATCTGGAAAAGTCTCTTATTATGATCAAAGATGTGCTTTAAGCACAAGTTCTCTTGAAATCTTGCATATTGGAATATGACACGGTAGCACTTTGTGAAAAGGACATGTATTAAAACATGTTAAAGACAAATTGGAAACACACACGGAAACCTTTTCATGTTTTGATTTCATGGTTTTATTTCTATTTTTCATTAGTTATTTCCAATATTAAAACAATACATGACTAAATAACTTTCTTAGTCACCGTTATGAAACATCATGTTAGTTGAAATCAGTTCTTGAAATTAATGAGACTTTGTTTCGCAAAAAGTAAGAATGTCAAGAGCAGTCACAAAATCTTCTATACATTTGTAGCTATGAAGCTGTATAAAAACGATTTTGCTTAGAAGCCGTTTTCCAACTCACTCTAGTATCTGGCTGGAAAAACTTATGGACATCTTTGGAAAGGCAAGCCTCCAGCTTTCTCCGGCTCCAGCAGAGGACGCCGGTTTTCACCGAAATCAATGTGGGATTAAAGTATACTTATCAGCAGGAAAATACAGGAGATATGCTTTAGTTAACACTGCATTTTTGTGTTTCTTCTTTTTATATTTATGTTTTACAAAGTGAAGCTTATAATTTTATAACTTTAAAAATGTACTGTGATTGAATTGACTATAATAAAATAAAT
>JAAXOA010003439.1:0-11497 GCA_036561885.1 Salina celebensis
CACCGAGCTGACCTTCTGTCAGAACTCAGTTAACGTGTAACTCTTAAAGTTAATGTTAATTACAATAAAACGATTATAAACAATAACCGCTATCGCTAAACGAACCTTATTGGTCACCACATCAGTGACACTACACCTTGTGGCAACTGGAAATGCTCCATTTGGAATTTTCACACTCCCTTGCTGATAACCTTCCTCTTTCCAGGATTTTCAAATGTCTTGAACAATGGAGAAATTCACTGACGGATGTTGTGATTTATCTGCCTCTTCTACGCGTGGAACTTGAAGTATTGCAAAATTCTGAAATGAGATTGGATCTGCCAAGTGTGAAACGGCTGAGGATCCTAATGCCCGACATTCCATCACTCGACTTGATTCTTCCAATGAGAAACTCTCTCGAGTTATTGGAATACTCAGATTGGGAAACAACTCCGACAGAACTCAGAGATGAAATGAAAAAGAAGGAAGTGATTCAGTTCCAGTCACTTCCAAACGACGACATGTACAAATCCAACATTTGGGCGCTATTTCCTAAACTTGGACGAATCCATGTCTGTGACTACAAGTATTGCTGTGATTTTTATAATGGACGGTCATATATTCGCCAGAAGAGGATGGATTTAGAAGATCAGTAATGGTTCTGATTCAGCATTACTTAAATATTTTGTGATACAATCTTGTCAAATAATTTCGTTAAGTAATTGTTTCATATTGTAACCAATCGTTTTAAATCTAGAATTATTTAAACATTTCGAATTTCACTCGGGTGAATCTCCCTGCATGAATTGGCTTCCATGATTTTTTGTTATATTTTGATTAAAATTAAAAGTGTGAAAATAACCTGTGTAACTTGTCATACTCTCGTCTGGTACCCTCAATAAAACTACGATAGAACAGGCGAACGGAATTTTGTGTTATGCCACAAGTTCATTTTTAATTGCACAATAAAACAAAATTACACATTATGCTAAATGCTAATTGTTTAAAAACTGTCTCCCATTTTTTTTCAAGTAAAGACTTGAACAACTTGTGCACTCTGCACACATCAGGAAGCGGGTTTGGTTTCGATCAGGGTCTCTTCTTCGAATATGTCATTTTGCAAATGCATCCCACGTTTCCTCCACTTGTCCACACTTTCGAACGTTAAACTAGTTTTTTATGGTGTCTGCCTTTTGCGACCCTCCCATTGGCTTGGCAGAGAACTTTCCGAAGGAGGATCTTCCGGGACCCGGTAATTTTCTTCTTATCCCCAGTGGAGGAGATCATGTTGCCTTCCTTCGGATTTCATGTGGGGAGGGCTTTTCGGAGGTGCACTCCTCAATCATGTGATCAACTAAATCATGCCAAGGTTCTCTCCACTTTGGAACGCCCTCTGCATGGAAACCTAGTTCCAGGGAGGTTCACACGAAATGGGTTTGTGTTCCTTGGAGGTACCGTCATTTCTCTCACAACATGTCAAGGTTGTGGACCGGAAGTGGAGGAGGATGCCTGGTCCCTAGGGAACTGAACTTGGGAGGTGGAGGGGAAGCTGGAGAAGAGATTATCTGGATGCCGTCATCACTCGTGGTTTCTGCTGTTCGAGATCTTTCATATTTTCCTCCACTTTGTGACACTTGACACAGACGACGGGAGCACCTGATCCATGACTGGGAGTTGATATCCTCCTGTCATTTGGACGAGTTTCCGACCAACGGCTAATTTGGGCGAAAACTTGGAGTAGTCTGGCGTGTTGTTCTCCTTTAAATCCATCGGTTGATTGAACGTCTTTCCACAAACAATGTAGCTAGGTTGAGGGTTGGCCGTGGCCCTTGAAGTCTGGCCCTTGAATCACCTCTGGAGACGCCTTTGCTGTTGGTTTATTCGTTGTATCATCAGATTCCAGTTTAACGATAGCGATTTAACGATTCCATCTCTAAATTACATTGACGTCCTGTGGAAGAATTGTGACCTTTAGGAGTTTGGAAAATCGCAAGGTTTCTCATAAATCTCTTGAGTTGGTTTGGTATGTAGGATAGTTTCCAATCGGATGGTTTATGTTCACACAATCGTCGGCGGCGGGAGGTCATGGTAGAGAGAGAGTTTGGAGGGTAGATGTACATGACACTTCTTGATCCTTCATCGTGTGACAGTTTTTCCTTCGCAAGGGTGTAGCCTAAGACAAAGTCCACAGGAGTCCATCTGTCTATAAACGAACAATTGATTCAATTAGTTGATAATCTTCATAAAAATAGCATAAAATATGTAATTACGTAGTGTTTTTTTTCCAAAAATTGACTTACACTTGAATCTTTTGACGAATCGGGGCATTTCTCTCTACTTATCCTCCTGACTCCCAACAACACCGTTCTTAACTACCGAGATTTTAATCTTCTCCAACTTCCCTCAAGTCTTTCCTTCCATGAGCTTCCTTCAACTTTTGTTGACCCTTACGTTATCATTTGAATCATCTTGTTCTAAATATTATTAGAGGGAAACTTTCGAGCCAGGGATGGAAGCGAAAGAAATAATCGGTGCGACAATGCATGACGGGGAGCTGGCGTACTTGATCATGTGGACACGGGGCGGCAAGCCGAACTTCGCTCGACGAATCGTCGGAAAAAGTGGCCTCAAGTGGTCATCAAGTATTTCGAAAGAAACTTCTTCGGTCAACTGGACGCAAGTGAAGATGACGAATACAGGAAGTTATACCATTATACCAAATATGCAAATTATTTACGTGACTGTGTGCAATTTTGTTCAGGTTATTTCTTAGCTAGTCTCTTACAAGTGAGTAAAGTTGACATTCTTTTTGTTGAGTGATAAATTAGCGCGTCTGAATTAATTATTGTTCTCATCTCATAAATCAGCAGATTTCATTTTATTTTTAATTCCAAATCCACGAGCAACATTTGCATGAAAAAATCACTGAAATTATGGATTCGGTGAATGAGTAACACTAATACTATTAAAGGTAACAGGCGTTTTTCATGTTACAGGAAGTGTGGAAACCAAAGAACAAAGATAGACTAATGCATCATTTTAACAACTTTACATTTCAATTGATTTACACAGTACTTACAACCAAACTGACGTGACTATTTACTATTTTGCTACTAATGTTTCATCTTCATATGAGACCTAAGAAGCTTGCTGTTTTGAAAGGTTGCCCCACAAGTGTTACACCCGTGGACTTCGTAGTCAGGGTGGTCATGAAACCTTCTCATGTGGTTTTTAAGGGTCCAGCAACTTCGAAATGGAAGGACGCAGTGGGGACACTTGAAGGACACTTGTTGCTCCCGGACGTGTTTGCCGAGTGCTGTCCTACTTCCGTAGGACTTGCCGCAGAAACACAAGTGGGGTCGGGGTCCTGCCGCGCCCTCCAAAGCGGAAGCATACCCGTGAGCTACTGAGACGTCTTTCGTTTTAGGTGTCTTGTGTACCACTCCACTAGAAAGTAAACAATATTTTTAAAACAATTATGTTGATCGAGATTTATGTATCTTGCCTGTCCCAAAGGCCACACGTTAGACTTACTGAGTGTTTTGTTTGTGCTGCACCAGAAGCTGTTTGGTTTTGAACACTTTGCCACAGAAACAGCCAGTACCAGTCTTGCGGATTTTGTGGACCTTCCACAAATGTTTATTGAGATCCGACATCATGGCAAATACACTGGGACATTGGTCACACTTGAAGCACTTCCTTCTCGCATGCCTTGCAATGTGTGCCTGGAGATATCTCTTTCGCGCAAATTTTTGCCCGCAGATGCATCCGAATTGTGACCTTCCCAGGAGATGCTCGTCTACTCTGTGAGTCGCTTCAGCGTGACTGTAGTGATTCAACACAATCAAATTAACGATTCTTACAAACGAACAGGCTCTGAATGAGAAATGAACTGAACTAACTCGGAAGCGTGTTCATCGTTGAAACTATCTTGAGAGTTCGAAGAGCGTGACGAAATATTGGAGAAGGCTGGAGCTGGAGGAACCCCACTGGAGGTCCCAAGCACCTCGAAACCGTCAGAACAGGAATTTTCTTCAGATCTGTTACTGCCAGTACCCGACACGACGGATTCTTTACTAATTGCTGCGGAGCCTCCTCTCCTCACAGGTGCTTTCCCACTGCTTAACGAATAGGTCCGGAGTGGTTGTGTTCTCCGAGTTGCTGTAGTCCCACTTGGCCTTTCGTCCTCCGAACCATCACTGGAAGAAGACAGACAGGGAGACTCTTCCATGTCACCTACTTCTGTTGCTTCCTGGCGAATGTCGTTAGTTTTGCACCGATTTACAGCAACCTTCAATAATTTAGCTCCGGTGGGCGCATTCTGTTGCCCGAGGTTTTTAATCTGTTTCTTCAGTGAATCCACCTCGCTCGAGGTTCTTCTCATTCAAGTCTTTTTCCAGTTGAGCTATCCGGAGGTTCTTCTCTTTCAGAACTTTTTCTAACTCGTGGAACATCTCTGGGAAACCACCAAGACACGCAGAACCCACGGTGGGGGTGGTTCCATTTCCGTCGTCGTTTAAACTTGAATTGGGCGCCTCAACAGGTAACTCATTGTCTTGAAGTGGTTGAACTGAGTGAAAATCACCAGCAGTATATACAGAGTCAATTTTCAATGTAACTGATGGACCATCATTAACATCTTCGGTGTCCGAGTCCCTTTCTGCATCTTGAGCTTCTTCTTTCTCTGCCGTTTGAAATAGAGGGATGCCTCCAACTTCATTGGGGTTCACACTTGAACTTGGTAACTCACTGTCTTGAAGCGGAAGAACTGACTCCGGCAAGTCTCCGGCAAGAACCTCCGAGTCGGATTGCAAATTAACTGACATCGTATTCTCGGTTTCCTTGAGAACACTGGCGTCCGATTCACTGACGACATCTTGAGCTTCTTCTTTCTTCGGAACAAGGAGAGCGATTTTGGGGAGTCTAGGATCTTTGAAGATGTCTCGTGGCCCAGCCCACTTCCTTCCTTGGCCCCTCGCCGTTGCCAGGAAACTTCGCTGAATTCGGGAGCAATTTTGGTTTTGATTCAAGGCAGCTGAGCAAGATTTATCCATCCCCGGAACTTTTCCCTCCGACTTCTGTTCGTCGTTCGTTTCCCTCTGTTTGATACAGGCAGACCTTCGGATTGCTTCAGGTTTCCCGGTGTCACTTCCGGTTTTCTGTGCTTGAGTTTTAGAGTTGGGAAGCGACATTGACATAGTGCAGGCAGGCAAATCTCGCACGATTGCAAACCTCCCCCCAATCTGTAAAATACGGTGACAATGACAAAATCTATTAAAGTTAAATTACTGACTGGGGTTTTACTAGGTGTACATTTACATTCTCGTAAACTTTACCAAAGTACCTTCTTCAGGGTCCTAACAACTTTCAAACTCTCCCTTTACAGCTTATAAATTCACCAATGGCTTTTACAATTAATTATTTTTAGATGAGCTGCTTCTAGTTATCCTCCCCGATAAAAATGAAGTTTCTGTTTGCTGTCCTGAATTCCTGCCAGATGCGCGCTTAGCTTAGCGAGAATTGGCGCGTGGCACACAGCTGACTTTGTTTACATTCACCAAAACCGTGATTTTTAGTAATAGTGCAAAGGTCATTATGAAATGTTGTCAAGTCAAAAGTCTCGTGCGAATCGCTCTGAAAACAATTTTATATGCAGTCGAGGATACTTTTGACTTATTCAAATGAATTTTCTTATCTAAGATAACGGATAGAATGGCCTTTCGAGTCCTTGGCCTTAAATTAAGCGGTTCGTTAGGGCCTTCGCTCAGAGGAAGGAGAGGTTTTCAAACGTCGCATGTAATAGTTGGTAAGTACACTTTTTGACTTAATTCTTGTAAAAAATTAATGAGGATATTGGATTGAAGAATTGGCTTTTTTGTTGCTGTTTTGCGATCGTCTGTCCTCCACGCACCAGCTGTTACATCAACTCCTGAGAGCTACCATCTTGTGGGTCCTGCGGTTAAAAATTATCTACGGAAGTATGGACTTCAACCAAGCAACATTGCTGCTAGTGGAACCCATGGAATAGGAACAAAAGGAGATGTCCTGAAGCACGTCCTTGCAAACAACATAGAACCTGTGTCCCTTGACTTCTCCCGACCAGCGACAGCCTCAGCTCTTTCCTCGCGCCCCGCCAAGTCAACAAAAGGACCTAGACCAGCATCCTTTAAAGACCTGGAAGTGACGATATTGAGGAAAACAATAGCTATTCGGCTTCTCCAATCCAAGGTGAGTTTGAAGCATTTCCTGTTTTCCACGGTTTGTTAAAAACTTTGAACCACCATTTTGAATTTATTTTCCTTAGTCAACTACTCCCCACGCGTATGGAACTGCCCTTGTGAATCTCAAGTCGCTGATAGCCTTCCGAACAGCTCTGACCTCTGAAGGAGGACCTCAAGTATCCCTCAATGATTGCCTTATCAAGTGCGTCTCGAACGCACTCACACTAAATCCCGCCGTGAACTGCGTCTCGGAATGTTCCCAACTGATGCACCTGTCTCAAGTGGACATTTCCGTCGCTGTGGCAACTCCGAATGGCATCATCACTCCGACAGTCTCCCATGTTGCTGCACGGGATGTCATTTCAGTGTCCACTTCCTTCCGAGCCTTGGCTGCGAAAGCACGAGAAGGGAAACTCCAACCACATGAGTTTATTGGAGGCTCATTCAGGTAATTTTCACTTAGTCCCGTTTATTTTCCGTAATGTTTTGTGCGAATCTAACTTTCATTTTTCTCTGGATAGCATCTCCAACTTGTGCATGTTTGGAGTTCACAGTTTCAGTGAGATCATCAATCCCCCACAGTCCTGCAGAAACTGGGCCATGAAGAAGTGTATGCGGAGGACTACCAAGCCTGGTTTTCTCCCAGTGAGTTTAAAGATACTTATTTTCCATTTGTAAATTCGTTTGCCTAATTGTAATATATAAGGTTGTAAATATTTGTATTATTTAGCAGGTCTGAAACAGGAAGTTGAAATTGTCCTGGAATCCGATCCCGCCACCGATAAAGGAAATTACAAAGAAGTTTCCTTGATTTATCTTCAGAGGATTTATTACAATTTAGATTGCGACGATTGCGGTGCGTCTCCTCCTCCTCCGACTCCTCCAACCGATGGGGTTCAAGATTCACCTCCAAGTAAACGGCTCAAAACTTTGCGTCGTCGAAAGGGTTCCAGGTTGGGAATAAGTGCGACTTTTGTGGGGAGAAAGTTGGATTTGATAAGAATAAAGAGCACGAACGGAACCACGTCGGTGACTTCGCTTTCTACTGTCCAAATCCAGACTGAAACCGAGCCTTTGGCACCATCGCCGGGATAATGATTCACAGGAGAAGAACCATTAAAACATGCCGGCGTTTCTTCACTCGGAGCTTCTACTCCTGTGACATTTGTGGTCATCAGTCCTGCAACAGTAGAAAGCTCCTCCAACACTTGACCACCTCCCACGAGACAGCCGAGAAATATTTTTCCTGTCCAGTGTCTCCCTGCTCTGAACGTTATTCAACCAGACAATCTGTCCAGTGTCACATCCATTGTCACGCATCCCGCAAAGTTAAGAAGGCAGAATCTTCAGATGGTCCTCCGGCTGACGCCAACATTTCATGCCGCTACTGCCCAGTTCTATTCACATCCTGGGAAAAACTTGTCGACCACATACTAGTCCACATGACGCCTGGAAATGCTGTCATCTGCTCCCTTTGTCCACCGGATTGCGTCACAGAATACCGGAAAATTAGTGACCTTAAAAATCACTTCTGGGAGAAGCACCAAATTGGAACGCCGTACATTTGTCACCTCTGTCCACACGTGTGCTGGTCACCCAGTGGTCTACAATATCACCGGAAGTTCATTCATGGACCGAAAGTTAATAAATCGACCAAGAAAAGACGGCAAATCCGGAACTTCAGCAAGTGTAACAAGTGCCCAAAGGAATTTCGGTACACAAATGACCTCGTCGCTCACAAGATCAAGATTCATGGAGAGCCACGGCTGGAGTGTGACATTTGTGGGGAAAAGTTTATCTACCCGGGAGATTTTAATAGGCATAAGAGAGCCCATCTGGGGATCGTTAAACGTCATGCGGGGGGAGAAAGACGCCCTGTGGAACCTTTAGTTTGTAGCCAGTGTGGAGGCGAGTTTGAAGGAGAAAACCGGCTGAAGGTCCATGTCAAGCAGGCTCACTCTGGGAGGAACTGCGAGTGTCAAGTTTGTGGGAGAAGGTACAAAACGGATGTAGCTTTAAAGAAGCATCAGCAAACGAGACTTTGTAAAAACGCTGAGCTGGGGCTGGTCTCCAGGGAAACGATGAGGAAATATGACCTCCACAGGAGTAATCCTTCCAAGGATTCACCCACACTAGAGGAGAAGGACTAAAAAGGCGTGTGAAGACTATTATTCAACATTTCATTTAATTTGCTTTCAAGTTCCTTCAATAATAAAATATACATATATTTAATACAATACAGTCAACTCAACATTAATTGCTGTTTTATCACTTTTGTGTATACCAAGCCGGTTTTGCATTTTAGCTAGCTTTAGCTGCCGTAAATCTATACTTATAAATCACGCTTTTGAATTTATGTTCAAAATAGTACCGAACTTTTGGAAACAACAGCATAACTGGAGCTAGAGTATAATTTCATTGATTTTGTCAAAAGAATCATTTTCCTCCGAGTGCATCTTCTTAATCTTGACATTTTTTGTCAACTATAATATGTCAAGTATACAAATATAAATCTAATTACAAACAATTTTACGTATTTCATATTAGTTGAGCTGAATTAACAAACATTGAAAAACTGATTGCAAATGAGCACTTATCATGGCTAGTCACTAAAGAAGAATTTTTACTGATTCACAAGATGACTAATTGACTTCTTCAAGTAAAAATTGCTTGAATGAAAACATGAATGAAATTGGATGGTAGAGCGTTTGAGGCGACTCGAAATCCTTTGATTCCGGACTCTGAACAGATAACAATTTACGAAGCGAGAGTGCGTCACACGATCAGCCAATGCGAAATGCGACGGACATAAATGCGCTTGTTCGTTTTGTTGTTTGTCTACCGAAACATAAACAATACATGGAGCGGCTAGTTGGTTAACTTGACAAGTCCTTGACATTGAATTGAAACGATTAGGTTTCATCTACTCCAAGATGGAGACGACGTTAATTCACCACGAGCAAGTGAACTTGGAAGAAGAATTTTTGTACACCCGGTGCAGATTCCGTTTCCAGGATTCTGATGGAGTGACCAGGTCAAAATCAACTGTTGCTAGGCAAAGCTATCCCTTGAACGTTCCAGTTACCACAAATCTCATCGAAACTCTGAGGTCGTCTGGCATCCCGGCGAAGCTGGTCGTTGGTGAAGCGCTTCTTAAACCTGTGGTCGTTATTGGACTTGAAGACATCAAGTCTAAACTGGAGGAAGGTACCTGTCACACAGGTTATCTTAAAATCAGGAATGTGAACTCAGTGGTGGACAAAGTTATCGGCCGGGAAGCCCTGGATAAGTACGACATCAGATTGAGGCTGGACATCGAGACCATCGATGTCGACGAAACTCTGGATCAGTTTTCTAAAAGCCTGCCATCGTTAGTCGTACGTTTTTCACTAATATCTTAAAGAAGTACTTACAATTAGTGTACTAACTTCAATTAATTAATATTTAATTGTTTTTATTTTTGGTTTCCAGATTTGTTCACAGTGAGCCGCAAGCTACGAACGGAGCTTGACCATCGGTTGACCTTCAACTCGAACACTTCAAACAATCAATTGCTCCGGGAGTGGCGGTCGATGTTTTTCTGCAGCTGGACGATGACATTGTCGCTGTCAATACTCATTTCTATCAAGACAAAAGTCCACGTTGGTACCAAGAATGTGGTTGATTTCCAGATTCCCTGTGACGTTACCCTTATTCCTGGGAATGGGGCTGGAATAAAGTGTCACAGAAACGTAATGGCATCTCAGAGCCCTGTCTTTGCTCAAATCCTGGAGTTTTACCGGAAACAAGGCCGGCCTGGAGTTCTGGAACTTGGCGAGATGACCGAAGAAGGGGCACGGGCCATGTTGGAGTTCTTGTATCTCGGGAAAACGTCGAAACCCGAGGAAACTTCAATGGTTTGCGTTGATCTTCTGGAAACGGGTGACAAGTACGAGGTGAAGCCGATGCGGAAGTGTGTCAAGAAAATTCTCCTGCAGAAGCCAGGGCACTGGTACACTCCAGAAGCGGTCCTTCGTCTCTACCTTTTCCTCAAGGACAAGGACTGCATGGGCGAACTGAGAATGAAATCCATGCGTCTCCTTAAATCGTAAGACTTCAGAAGTTTTTAAGATAACAGAGGAACATCAACAATTTGTTGCAGGTGTTAATTAAGCTGATGCTTTGCTGCTTTCCCCCAACAGGAAGTCTGTGCAAGTGGTGACGTTATCATTGTACTTGGATCTGCTGGAGCACGGAATCGATGTCATACACGAAGCCATCGTCATTTTGAATAAAACTAAATATCCCTTTGTGAATTTTCATTGAGGACTTCGAAAGCTTATCATCGATAAAGTCATTTGCTTAGTCCTGGAGTGCTACTTGTATGTCGATCATTGTGTGCATAATATTTTGAGTGGGGCAATCTTAGAACGAATCAGTAAATACATAATTACTTAATTCGGATTAACTTCTCTCAATGTCAGTGATCACATTTCATAATTTTTCATTTTTACTCCAAATCCATGAGTTTTTAATAAAGAATCATCAATCGAAATCATTCAAATTCAAATCAAAAATTGCGCATCATTTTATAAACTTCATTTAAAACTTAAAACTTTAACAGATTTACTTGGGTTACAATTACATTTTAAATTAATAAATCAAGACTGCACATTCAATCTGACATTAATTATTGACTTAAAATTCGAAAACTGCGAAACTTAGTTTTTGACTAGTAGGAATGAGAACTAAGATCATTTAGGAAATGTTTCATCGAATTTAGGATAGCCTGCAAGAAGTGAACTTAGAAAACTTCTGGAAAAGGGGCATTAAAGTGTGACTCCACTAAACAAAGCAATCAAAAATGGACCAACTAAATTAAAATCTAATCACAGTTCAAATTACAACAGCAGAAGTAAATGTTTTACTAAACTTTACACGGTTAACACTATTTTAAATCACTGATTTGTGAACGTTGAAAACAAGGAAAAGAGAACGAATATTTCAGCTTTCATGGTTTAGAGAGACACCCGATGTCGACGGCGAGGTCATCTTCCTTGATCAAGTTGAGGTAGCCAGGGAACTCCTTCAATTCCTTGCATTTCCTGTTCATTAAACAAGAAAAACATAATTTTAATTTAATACAACTGAATAATTTCGTTGACACAATAAATGAAGATAGTTGTCCCTCTTGCCACTTACAAGTTGAAAAGTTGGCCAGACTTGGTTTTAAGTTGAGAGCGGTCCATGTCCTTCACGAAGAGAAAGAGACGAAGGGCGACGTCACCAGAGAACAAGTCCTCATCCAACCCGAGCAA
>JAAXOA010003440.1:0-11492 GCA_036561885.1 Salina celebensis
TAGACAGCCATGACGGGCGTTGAAGTTGACCCCCTTTAAACTCCAGACAAGTCCAGTTAATTAATTAAGTAGGAACTCTAAACCAGGTTAATTTGCAATTAATATGAAGCTAATTAAAGATTTGTTTGTTTTTAATTGCAGGTGTTATTATTTACTCCAGGCGGACATTCTCAGGGCACGGGTGAGTAAAATCGCAAAGATTTTAATTATTATAACGTGCAGGAGTGGAGTAAGGATGGTTTTTAATTAACTTTTCTTCTTTATCTTGCAGGAACTGAAACAGTATCGACAAAACCTCCAAAACCCTGTCAGTTTTAATTAAAGCTAGCGCCATTTTTAACTCCTCCGTGTTTCCCGTGTTAAATATTTTTAATTGTCCAGCTGTGAGGTGATGACTGGATCGCTGGCCGGTAGTGACGCACTCCTCCCGTCACAACTCTTCAGAACTCCCCGTAATTAAGTGAATCAGTGAGAGTGTATCCAGGACACTGAGTGATTAGTGATTAAAATCCGCCAAATGCCGAAGATGAATGTCGCCGAGAATAACAACCAGGAGGACTTTGACCAGATCGACAGTGGGATGAGTAGACAACCGCCAGCCGTCCAGAGCGTTGTTTCAGGCACCCAAACAGACGAGTTTGACACGGTCGACTGTCGAGTAGCCGTGGCGGCGGGGGTCGCCCGTGGAAACGGACACGCCAATGGAGCCTCTTGTCAAGAGGGTAAGGAGCCCAGTAATTTTTAATTAAAACTTTTCAGCTTTAATTGGAAAACGGTTTTTAGAATTTAATTTTAATTCGAATTTTCTTTTCTAAATTACAGGCGGCCTGCTCTCAAACCTCCTGACGTTTGTAAGACCGGCTAGAAGGCGAGCCAGCGGCGGGGAGGCAGCCGAGCTCGTAGAGAGAAATCGCCGCTGTGTAGCCACCCAGACGGAGGAGTCGCCCTTAGCAATTAAAGGTAACCTTGGGCCCGAGTTTTGAGTTTATTTGGAGAATTTGGGAGGAGTTTTTGTTAAATTGGGTTGTTTTGTTTTGTAGCCCGGGAGCTGTGCTGTATGGTTATCGAGGCGCTGGCGCTAGAGGCTGTGGTGACCGCCCACTCCAGTGACGACGTGTACGAGGCCGTGTGCTGTTGCGTCTGCGAGATCCTGGAAAAGCACTCGATCCTCTTTAACGGAATGGTCCGCCGCTTTGATGTAACCGACTACCGCGTCTTCACCTCCATCGCTAACGAACTCTTTGAGGTACTTTAGCCAGGAATCCCTGCGTATCCTTCGAAATTAATTAATGTCAAAGGTCTTAATTTATATTTTGGCTTGTTTTTTCTGTTTCCAGGTAAATAGTGAGTCCTCCGAGTGGAAGATCACGTGGGGCAGGATCGTGAGTCTGTTCGCGTACGGAGTGAAGCTGGCCCAGAGCTACCGCGAGAGTCACGAGGAGGAGAAGATCGACCACGTGGTTAACTACCTCTCAGACTACATCTGCAAGCACCTCCTCGACTTTGTAGAAACTGAGGGAGGATGGGTAAGACCAAATACCACAGAGTTGGAGTTGGAGGTTTAAACTTTAGTGTGGTTGGGCGTCCTCAGCAGCCTCCTGCTGTTAATCAGTAGTAATAGCTCGTCTCTCTGTAGTCTAAGACCCTCACCCTTCCAACCTCCATCGCCTCTTGGAAACTCGGCCGTCGGTCTCCTTGACGCGATGATCAAGAAGTGGATAAGGGCATTTGGTGGAGGTATTCTCTCCAAAAAGCTTTCGGCGAAACCTTAATTTTGTAATGTTAGCCCGTGACCGGAGGCCGTTGAGGTTCCATTTTCACACTAATGTTTGACCTGGGAGCGGGATCCCCCATAAAATCCTGACAACCCAGCTACAATTTGTGATTGATTGTGATACAAATGCTTGCCAAATTGTACAATTTACTAATTGTTTCTTTGTTTTATTTGGTGGCCCCTGCAGGAAGGACTAGTCAAGGTGTTCCCACTACCGGACACGGAGGAGAAGCAAGTAAAACGAGCAATGATGTGGTCCGGTCTTTGCGTCGGTTTAGTAGCAACAATGTACGTCTCCTAATTTGTATTTTATTATGAAAATGTTTGCCTAGTTCTACAATTGACTAATTGTTTATGTTTTATTTGGTGGCCCTGCAGGAAGGACTAGTCAAGGTGTTCCCACTACCGGACACGGAGGAGAAGCAAGTTAAACGAGCCATGATGTGGTCCGGTCTTTGCGTCGGTTTAGTAGCAACAATGTGCGTCTCCTCCTTCATGTCCAAGTAACCTCCATTAGTCACACCACCCAGCTTTAAAAATTAGATTTTTAAAACGAGCAATGATGTGGTCCGGTCTTTGCGTCGGTTTAGTAGCAACAATGTACGTCTCCTCCTTCATGTCCAAGTAACCTCCATTAGTCACACCACCCAGCTTTAAAAATTAGATTTTTGTTTTTCTCAATTTGCCCCACAAAGACTGCAAAATACCACACTGTTAATTAACTATTTCTTGTATAAAAAAATGTCTTTCACTCTGAGATTAATGATAGGTCGACCTAGTACAAAACTAAAGAGTATAAAATTAAAATTAATTTTTTACTCAGGCAGCTATTTACAAAAAAAGTACTAATTAACCAATCGTAATTTGTAGGTTTTGTAATACTATGTAATTAATTTTTTCTATTGTTGCAGCGTCGTTGCGGTGAATCTCGGCCGTTAGAAAATTCCTCATTTTGTGTTGTAATTTAACTGCCCTTTTGTATACAGTTTTTTTGTACATTTTTTGTAATTATGGAAGGAGCAAGTGTCGAGGGAAGATAACCACAAAAAGGATGATTGTTTTTTGTTTGTATAAAAAAATGTCTAAATTAAATGTGAAAAGAATGCAAAACATTGTTCTCGTTCGCCAAATAAATTAATACTCCAGTTTATAACTTAAATTGTATTGTAAACCTGCTAATTGTTTTAATTTTAACTGTACTATTCAACATTCATTGCATTTTAATTTTAATTGAAGCCATTGTTTGATTTCATGTGTTACGCTACGTTAAACCACTTTAAATTAACAAAATATCGTTATAATTGGTCTAATGCCTAGTAATTTTTTTGAGGTTAGTTTAACTGGCATAATGTATTTGGATACACGATGGTTTTCATGATGACTAGGTTTAATCACGGGGCTAATTGAGATTCGGAGGATTTTAATTCAAAATTCTTCCTGTTTTGACGTTATTTTGCCCATGCTTCCTTATACGATACAGTGGATATTTTTCAGCCATTTTAACTAACCAAAGTTTTATTTTATATAAAAATGGAAAAGTTTTGGTATCAATCTAACTGTTTGCGTAAAGTTTTAAAATTAATATTAACCCTGGCAAACACACCTGCTTCCCCAGTCTTTAAATATTTCAGGGTTATTTTGATGAATCCGTAACGGGCTTAATTTTATATTTTTCTGATAAAAATCCATAACCGCCACGTAGCGATATTAAATTGTAAGTCATTTATTGTGACGATAGCCATCTTCAATGACAAATGATGGCTCTCGGGGAAGAGGAAGTGGATTGACATTGTCTAGTCGGAGGAAACTCCCCCTCCACATTGAATTATATGTCCATCCTGAAAAGAATTCAAATGCGAAATGAAATAGATTGAGGTAAAATTTATAGAAGCATAAATTGTAGGGCAAAGGCAACCGATTCTTAACCGTGGAAAGGTTAACCATGAAAATTAGTTTTTGGGCTATTTGCTATTCATGGTTGTATGAAAAATAGATTTTAAACGGGAGCCATAAAAAAGGAAATTAATACCGTAACGAGTCTTACTTTACCCCAGACCCTAATTTGGAAACTTTTAAAGATTTTTCTTTTAATTTGGAGTAAAAGCTGGTGCAAAATGATTAATCAATTATTATTGAAACTTCGTAAAAACTTTCCATTAATTTTAATTGATTTTGGTTATAAAATTTTGTTTTCAATTCATCAATTAAAATCAAAACTTCAGACTAATTTTTAAAAAAACACCACCGAGATTTCTATTACAGATTCATGCAAAATTAAATTATGCAAAGTTTTCAATTAAAGATCCTGCCCCAATTAAACTTTTTACGGTTTCCTTCCAGTCCATATTAATCCAATCATGCCAGCTTAACACAGCACTACTCTACCAAAAATCACATTTTTTTCTAATTCCTCCCTGTCTGCATATTTAACCAAAATTGTCAAGTAAAACTCGCGTTTTCTTTACACAGCCATCCCCGTCTATTTCTCCAGCAGTGGACAAAACTCCAAAACAGCCACGTATTAAATCGGTGAGTTTTTTACAAAAAATCCGAGCATAGCTTTGGTTCATAAAATATTCATTTGACATTCTATGGAACGACCGACTCCAGCTCAATAATTGATTTTTTCTAACGATTTTCTATGCAAAACCTCCAGAGTTGTGCACAGACTGGAGAAAGTTTTAGTGAAAATTGTACAACGTACCTGGTCAAACTAGAAAAAATATATAAAATTTTTGCACAAAAAACTGCGAAAACTCAGCAGGAAACCATTTTTGAAGCCTAAATTTGCATAAACTGGAAAAACTCCTGGATTTATATTTTGTAAATATGTGTAATTTAATTGTAATTGTTTTAAAATGTTTGGTGGCGAGTGTCTGAATATTTTTAAGCTCCAGTTGCTCATCGCGTGCTACACAAACTCGGTGCCATTTGAGTGGGATAAAAAACTGAATCGGATACGACATGTGAAGTCAAGAAAGCGGTTGATTGTGTGGTGGACTTATGTCATTCTTATATTGTTTTATACGAGATTTGTGTTAATCAGACTGCTCCAGACAAGCTCGAAAGTTAATATTCATGCGAGACTGTTACACTTGGGGTGGCTGGTGGCTTATATAGCGTCCAGCCAGATTCAGTTGTTGTCGATGATGAAAAGGAATGAAATTATTATGCTGGTCAATGGGCTTATTGAGTTCGAGAGTGATCATGTCAGGGGTAAGCTGAGATTACGCATACGATAACCATAAATTACGTAGAACTTCTTGCTTTTTTTTATCAAAACTGCTTCGCACGGAATGTTTTTTAATAAAGAGAATTTCATATTTATAAATGCATTTGACAATTGACAAGTGAAATGCTTTCTTTGTATTAGAACAAGGCTTCAATTTGAATACGTTTCATGATTTTGAAAAGGTTCCAATTCAAGATTTAGATTTTAAATTCAGTACACATCATTCAAGAAGTTCCAATATGAAAATCTACATAAAAAAATTCTCATTTTTTTCATTTCCTGATTCCTACACCTAGGATTATCATAATATTCGAGAAGAAGAAACTAGGCGATTTGATTTTGAAGCTGGATTGAAAACATGATTTGAATTAATACCTTGAGTAGCATATATTTTTTTACCAATTGTCAACAAACAAAGGATAAAAATATCATTTAGGCTGGCTCTTGCCCTTCCGATTTCCTGTTACGCAATTAAAATAGGTTAGCATATAAACATTATTTTGTATTCGTGTCATATATAGAAAATCATGGATTTATATAAGAAAAGCTAGTAAAACAGAATGGTTTTCAAAGTAATGCATAAAAATGCATCCCATATAATTATGAATAAAACCATTCGTCTTTGCTTACAAAAAAATACATAATTTTTTGTTTGCAAAGTCCTGCACACATAAGTCATGGGTTTCCTTCCGAGAATCCTCGTGTGTGAAATCCATAATCCATCTTTTTTTCATTTCTGAAAGCTTTTAAAATACTAGCGAAAAACGACTGGAGGATGTTTTAACATTATTCTTCAAATAAGTTTTCCATTTTTTACTACGGATGCATCCAAAACTTTAATTTGAATTGAGCCTAAAAGTGTACTTCTTCGCAATTTAATACATGGACAATGGAAAGCTCAAAATGTGATGAAAAATATCCCTTTTCTGGACTGAGTCACGTCCTTCGCATTTTTAATAGTTACGCAATTAAAATTAATTATCAGCCGAGTCGATAAAGGTTGACGAAGAAAAACTACGCTTTCCGTTAAAATTGCATAAAAGTGCATTACGCGATATGTATAAAATCCCTTTCATTTTAAATCATTGTCCCTTTGACGCAATTTTTATGATGCATGATTGAAGAGAAATCGTATTTTTAAATACATTTTATGAATTAAAATAATGACATCCTTGTTTAATTCTTCTGTTCCCTTTTAGAGCCCCACTTGCCTGAAGACATCCGCGAAGACCGGAAGAAAGGTCGTTGGTTCCTCTGGTTTGGGGTAATCTGCTCATTCAGTTTTCCAGTCCTCACCTCGTTACCTGTGTGGTTCCTCCCGTGCAGTCCGCAGTTTCCAAGCTCTCTACTCTTAGACTGCCCCAATCCACAACTCACTTATCTTCAGTACCTGATGAAAGTACCTTTTCTTGTTATCGAAATGATGCTTATCGCATTATCAACTCATGCTGCCTACGTCTACCTCACTTTGCTTATCTTTATCGCCGACATCTTTCCACATTTATGTGAAGCAGATAAGGTAAAATTACTTCAAATCAAGGCGGGGACTTAAGGGTACCAATTTTAAATCTGATTTTTGTTATTTCATAGCCTTCCACTTCCGGTCCTCAATGTCGAAGAGGAGATGACCCGACGGTGTGACACTTATCGACAAGTCCAGCTCCTCCACAAGCTCTACCATGAGATCTTCCAGTACAACTGGCTCCCAGGCCTGGAGGCACAGCTCTGCGTTGTTGTGACCCTTGGCCTGTATGGCCTGGTGGACCTGAAGGGCGTGATTGAAATGCCTGTGTATTTATGCTTCGCAGTCCTTGTCTTCACGGCGTGCAGTGTCATTTCGTACCTATTCCGGATGGCGGATGATTGCTCAGCATCGTCTGAAAAACTCCTCCAGTCTTGGCGCCAGATTAATAGCGAGCTCCTCCCCAAGTTCCAGCAAAAGTGCATCCGGAAGTTTGCGAGGAGCTGTGCCCGGCTGGGTATCCGGGTGGGGTCATGGCACTACATCAACAACAGAATTTTCATGATACTCATCTCATTCTGTATCGAGCACGCGATCTCTCTCATCATCCTCTTTTGATTCTGCCGGAGGGCATCAGGAGGGAATCAAAATCGCAGGAGGAAACTGGTTCAGTTTGAATACTCAGGACCTTGACCAAGGATCATAGCATGAAAACAAAGGACCCAGTATTTTTGTTTAGCTGTTAGACTGGTTTTATACCTGTTTATACAAACTTTAATTTGGTTTTTGCTGGAAATAAACAATGTGCCAAAATTGTACGAAAAATTATAGAGAAATGGGTGGCCACTAATTAATTAAAATCTAATTAAGTTTTCAATCTACATTTCCACCAAAATGTATCATTATTATTGCGTGCAGCATGTAAACTTTTTAATTTTATCAATTTAATTAATTATCATTTTTTAAAACTGGAGCTGACCACAAATACATATTTAAAATTTATAAATGCGAACGGTCAAAATTCAGATTTCACGTTTAAAATAATTTTTTTAAAGTAGTATAATTAAATCAAATGAGCGGGGCAAAATGAGACTTTCACTTGTAACCTTCAATAACGAAAACTTGATAACCCATGGTTTTAGTATTTCAAAACAAGAGTTGGGATGCATCCAGGAATGGAGAAAAGGTGAATTTAAAGTTCAAGTGGAGGTCATTTCTCAATTCATTTTTTGTGCTCTCGTCAAATGCACTTGAGAAAGTGTGATTTTCGTCAGTTGTCAATAAACAAGCTGTTTTGTAATGTTTTCTCCCCCGCTCACATTGTTTGAAGGAAAACAAAAGTTGGACAAGTAGTTAGTTATCTGTTTTAGTTAACGGACTTTTGTTTGAGGGAAGTTTATTTGGAATTAAGTTAGTTTTCATGTCCTGGGAGGGATTAGCGATTGAGAGAGACCAGTTAAAAGCGGAGGAAGTTGAGTTTAGTTGTTTTGTTTTTATTGGGATAAAGTAGGAAGTTGTGGAGTGGAGTAGTTGGAGGGGACATGGGGAAGAAGGGGTGGCTCTGGGTTGGCGTCGCGATCGCAACGCTCACAGGGTTTACACTGACGTCAGGGAAAGCAATAAATTGTGACGGTAAATCCTCAGAGTCCACTCCTCCACCACCGTTCTAAAACAAAAATATATATTGAAAACAACATGAACCTGCGTGCCAGAGCACGCAGGTTGAACTATTACAAAAAATGAGTGGATTTTCTTCAATTTGCGTAATTCTTGTTGGACAGATTCGCACAGATGGACGACGGGATGGTTTCTGAGCTTCACTTCGCAACAATGATCATCGAGGACGAGACACCGATACAGTACTTCACCAGCAGACTCACCCACTGGGACGGGGTCTCAGAAACAAAGGCTTGCGTCTCAGCACATCAGTGGGAGCAGAGTCATTGTGAAAATCCAGTAAGATGGTTTGGTACATAGGTTTACAAACCTAAAAATCCAGCAACGCATCAGGGCCTAATTTTGCCCAAGGCATACCCGATTTTTTTCAAAACCCAAAACCGGCTCGCGAGCTCCGCTCGCTCGCCGGTTACGCCAGACGTTCGCGACACGATTACATAATGTTTTCTCCTTCTCCTTTATTTTCCTTTTTCCCCTTCCTTTTTTCTCCTCTCCCCTTCCTTTTTCCTCCTCTCCCCATCCTTTTTCCTCCTTTCCCACTCATTTTTCCTCCTTTTTCCATCATTTTTCCTCCTTTTTCCTCCTTTTACCCTCCTTACCGTTGAGCATAAAAAACACAACCATACAGTTGAGTGAGATTACTAATTACTATGCTATTACCATATAACATCATGTTCATTCATTTTCATTTCATTCACATAAACATGTTGAACCCTGACCTTAGCCTAACGTAACACACTTTATGAAAGGAATGAAATAATCGTTTTGTTGTTGTCGCTGTTGAGTTGCGTAACCTATGTATAAGGATTTGTGTCGTCTGTTAGGTCGTCAGGCAATTACCGAATTGTTATCTGTCGAATGCCATTTTTCATTCAATTTAAATTTAATAAGAATGACTTATCATGATTTGCATTAATCAATTCCAATGGCTTCTGCATGCTTTTTATCGCTCACTGTAACGGTTGATGTTGATGTCGCAGGGGCCATTTTAAAGAAATAAACAGAAAAACACGTTTCAAACAATGCCAAAAGGTCAATGCCTTAGTTCAAACTTTTTAAAAACAAACAAACTCACCTGAGAGTGTTGTCACTTCTGTCAGTGCCGGTTGTCAAACTGTTTGTTTACATTTTTGTACACTGGTTTTGGCATTGGACTGATACAAAAAATCTCTACACGCATCAGCACTCCTTCAGCCCTGTGCAGACGCGTTACAGGGCTTCCTCCAATGCGTTTTGGGGAGCTTCGCTCCCCACAACGCATCGGAGGACCGTTTTTTCAGCAACGCATTAGCACGGGCACGCACACCCATTTGTAAACCTATGGTTTGGTAGATCTAATGCGTTTATACCTTCTCAGATGGGACAGTGTCCTTTAACGAATCTTCCGTGTTGTCCGGGTGTTGGGGGTTTCCAGGGTTTTTATGATGAATTTAATGTGGTTTGTAAGCCAGATCATTTCATATGGGCGCTGCCCACGGGTGCATGCTGGAACACAATGCTACAGGCTGAAAACTATCGGCCGCCACCAACGAACTGCAACTGGTGCCAATTTAATAAATTGCGGGATTGTTGTTGGAGTTATGAGTGGGGAAGGA
Source organism: Salina celebensis (assembly GCA_036561885.1). NCBI lineage: Eukaryota > Metazoa > Arthropoda > Collembola > Entomobryomorpha > Paronellidae > Salina > Salina celebensis. The sequence continues at coordinate 9,741 of JAAXOA010003440.1, forward strand.
ACTATCGCCCGGGCCGTCTTCAACTTGGTCTTATCAATAGCTGCGTGAACGACACTTACAACACCAACCGACCCTACGGATACTCAGCCCAGTACGTAGTCCACAAGCCAACTGCACAAACGCGTGGAGGATGTGACATTTTCAGATCGCCATGGGTGGAGCCACGATCAGTGAATTGCCACGTACAGATCAAGTTGGAAACAGACGACAAAGACGCCCTCTACAGACCTATTGACGAGAAGAATCCTGGCAAGTTGGGAGTGATGCCTATAAGGGAGACGCTCAAGCGATGGCTCGACCATAAGTACCGACTCGTCAACGATTCCTTGGACTATCCTGATGACGTGTTTACACCACCTTTTCATGAGAGACTCTACGATAACGGAGAACACGACGACAACCATAATCTTTGGTTAGAGGCGCGTGGTCCCGAAGTCCGACAAGTAAAAGATATTTTTCGGACCCATCATGACCATTACGAAAACCGTGTACCACCCTTTTTAGCATATCGAGACATTCACATAGGGAAGGAAAGTGAAAAAAGGAGAGAAAGCAGGAAAGGCGTGAACGAGCTGGGCGACTGGCACAACATCGGATTGACCAAGTACACGGACCCTCCAAAGGGTCTGAACGAAGAATGGAGGTACAAACGTCACATCTACCTGGCACAAACCGCAGATGACGCTGCTAAGAAGATGTTCGACAGTGCCCACCAGGATCCTATCACCCTCAAGACGGAATTCTGCGACCAAGAATTCAGGGAATTCTTCGGCTCGAGATACATCCTCACCACGGAAGAGCGACTGGGGATACCAGTCAGGGAAAGGGCAAAGGACAAGTGGCTACACCATCTGCAGACAGATGTCATAGGCAACGATTTGAACTTCACGATGAAGCAGATGGCGCTCGACAAACGGAATCGATGTCCCTGTCCCTTTGTGCCGACCTCACCCCCACCAGAACTCCAAACGAAGTCGCCCAGGGAGCAAGAAGCCAGGAAGCTTCACTACATCAGCATGATGATTGGGTGGGTGGTCCTCGTCCCGCTGGGAATGTTCGTTGCTCGCTACTTTAAGGAGACCTACTCCCGCGTCTTCTTCATGCGGGAGTTCTGGTGGTTCGCCATCCACGTCATGTGCCTCTTCACCGCACTCCTTTTCACTCTTGGAGGGATCTGGGTACTTCGCTACGACAGAATGAGATCTGAGGAGAAATACGTCTACGTCTGGACAGACGGCACCCTTGTCCACGTCGGCTTCGGATACACTCTCATCGCAACTTTCACCCTGCATTTGATGTTTGGCTGGTTCCGGTTCCTCGACTACCACATGAGAATCTACCAGATCGCCTTCCACTGGCTGTTCGGCTGGCTGGAGTACATGTTGGCAGTGGGCTGCATCATGTCCTCAGGGGCGATACCAGACGGAGTGTTCAACTGTCACGTGTTCGGGATCTACTGCTGCATGCTCGTCTTCCAAGCCGTCTTCACCATTGGCATGGAAATTCACATGCGTACGATTGACCGGATGTTGAATCTGGACCCTCCACGCGCCTACCTCCCACCACCCATGATGAGAATTTTCCACAAGGACGCTCCCGTGAGTTTCCCTAAATACCTCCAAGATAACTTGTAACAACACAAATGTCTCAAATCGCTTCAATGCGATCACTTCACTTTGTTTTGCATGCTGCTAGGCAGATGGCGAGCTCGCGTTTCGCTCACAAACAGTGATAGGCCGCGTATACTGCCCA
>JAAXOA010003441.1:0-11489 GCA_036561885.1 Salina celebensis
AGAGTAATGCATAGTATTTATCTAGGATATTTCAGAAAAGTGAATTTGAAGAAAACAGAGGCATCCCTAAAGATTGCCACTTTTTTTCAAAGTAATTCCGAAATATTCCCGGACACCAGAGAGAATTTTTCAAGTCAGGTCTATTACCGTTGGCCAGTGCCTCAACAGATTCGCTATTCTTTCTTTCTCGTGACTCCTAACCAGTTTTACTTTGAGAAAAAGAGGAAAAAAAACTGAATGTAGTGCATTTAAAAGGAAAATGTGTACTTTTCTTTGGGTAAAAAAACCTACAACAGCATAGTTTTTTTCTTTGCCTACCTACCACATTTACAAAAACTTGGCAACCAACTGCCACTTGAGCTTGGCAAAAATGACTCAATTTTTCTTTTCGCCTTGTAAGTGAGTGTGGAGCAGTAGAAGAAAATGTAAACGATTCGTGGTTCTGCTAAGAAAACCCCAAGAAAAAAAAGAGTAAACGATAGTATGGGAATTGAGATTTTTTTTCCTCTAACGTTGGTGTTGCTCTTTTTGTTTGAGACGATAATCAAAACAACAAAGGGCAACAACAACAAACAAACAAGAATCACAACAACACGAAGAAATGGAGACAAGACACGCGGGAGAAATATTATTTATATGGCAAATATTAATGGCAAAATTCGAAGGTGGTGACGGCGGAGAAAAGGGAGCGAGTGAAAAAGAAGAGAAAAAAAACGAGAGAAAATTCTCTGCGAGCTTCGTTGGTGTTGTTCACCTTTCCAGAAGTTGGAGAAGAATGGGAGAGAAGAGCGGCTGCACGCTGGAATAGTATGGGTTTCCGCGAAACAGCCGAGCCGAGCATTTTTTGCAGTTGGCTTGGCACGCACAATAAATGTCTGGATGTGGCTGAGTATCAATAGCAACCCCTTGTTTGGCTTTAAAAAAATTCCACGTATCTTTGCAACTGCTATTAAATTGCAGAGGATTATTCAAAGATAGAGTAAGGTTGCTATGGTGAAGAGTGCCATTTATGGTGGAACGTTGGCTTGCTAAGATTAAGAGAGGGAGAGAGCTCGCTAAAAAAATTGTTGCCACGGTTATAAAAGCTATGCATGCAGAAACTGCTCTTGCAGAACTTGAGAGAGTCGATTAGGGAAATGCTTGATGTGCCATTCAAACCATTGAAAATAATTCTGCTAGAAATAAAATTTCCAAGTCACACTCATACTTGAAGGCAATTCTTATCAGGACAGTTTCTAATCTTTCCAGAGCGATCAACGTTTTTCTTGGCGTTCCTATAGCCTGCGATTTCCAACTATAGCCCAAATATTTTATAATAAAAAACCCATGCGGCGACTTGCAACCTATTTTCATATAGCATCGGTGCTTGTTGTTAGAAAGGTGGATTGTGATAGGGCTATGACTATCTACGTAATTCATTGCCAATAGTAATTTGATATAATTGAATGCAATACATGCTTTTAGGTACTGAGCCACACCCTGGAACAAAAACTGTTTTAAGTGATATGAAGATGGAAAGAAGGAATAGGCTTGAGGCGAATCCTAATCCGGACGCTGTGTGTCCATCACAATTTGTAAAGAATGAAAATGTTCAGACAGACAAGATCCCTAATAAGGAGAGGTTTCTAGGACAAGAGCGTGCTAATGATATAGCTCTAAGGTAAATTGTTTTGTATGCGTGAAACAATAATTTTAAAGTTAACACAGCATAGCATTGTTGTTTTACACCTGAAAATCCTTCCTTTTCTAGTAGAAAATACTTGTTTGCTGCTACAAGATTGATAATGCAATAGGAACTAAAAGTGTATGAAGTGGGAATGAAAATGAGAGTGAATTTTGTATCCAGTCGTGAGTCAAGTGGAACAGAATGCGGTAGCCACCCAGCAGCGCGTGCTTCTGTCTCCTAAAAAATATAGTCAACCTAGCATCTCCGGTTCCAACATTGTGTTGTAATTTAAATGAAGTTGTAATTATGGGTGGACCAACGACAAAGCCATAGTCTGTTTATATGCTGTAGTAAATACCACCTACGAAGACCACTTGAAGTTTTCGCTCTGCATGAAAATGTGATCATGAGAATTCCTCTAAAAAAACGTTCTGTACCAATAGACTCTAAAATACAGTCCTGGATTACACTCAGGCTTCTCTTTGTTCTGAGCCGAATGCGAAAGTCTTTTTTTCTCAATGATTATCTCTGAGTTTGAAGGGTTCAATTGAAAATAAGTGAGATTTTTGTCAAAGTACCCGTTCTCTTTAGGTAATCGGTCCTCCACGTGCACTTGCACCGTTGCTTCCGTCAACTTTTTGTATCCAGTTCCGTTGCGAGCTTGTGTAGTCACTTCACTCTACACACACCACACTGCACTGATCAAACTATAGACAATGTGGAGATGCATTTTTGTGTCAACTTGATCGTGAGGCGTACCGACACACACTGACAGACACTACCTACCTAGCACGTTAACTTTGCTTCGTTCCGAATAACATCTCATTAGAGGCTAAAATCATTTTACCTTTGTACATGTATGCAATGTTTTTGTGAATTTGGTTGTTTGAGGGCGAGATGATTTAGTGAATCAACTGTCTCTCCTCGTGAACAATTACGATCGTACAGTGTTTTTTTCTCTAAATGCTGCTGGCCAGGAGACGATTGCTCACACAAAAAATATATATTGAGAATGTCAGGAATGAATGTGAGAGTGAATGGTCTACATAAACGAAATATAAAAATCTGATGATAATCAATGCGAAGAGTGTTCCATTATTCCATTTCAATGGGAGAGACTACTGCTGGCGCTGTCATGGTAATTAATGTAATTTTAATGTGACCTAGACCAAGGCTGTTGTGTGGACAAAGAGATGTATTTATCCAGCGTGGTGCAGACGGATTAACAAAAAATCATTATATCCATGGACACAAAAAATATGCAAAAAACATTGAAAATCAATGAAAGGATTTAAATTGAATTTTTATCTGTTTTCAATTAATCTCTTCTCTTATGCGAAATTTGTCAATGGCGCCGATTGTTTCTACGTAATTGAAAGTGTTTTTAACTGTAACACCAGCAGCTTTTCATAAACATCAGAAGAAAAAGCGTGAAGCAAATTTATGCAAATTGAGAATTTCACTTTATGCTATGCTAGAAAGGAAAAAACTAAACTAATCTTTATAATTACAAAACATTGTGATAAACAGCTTTAGTCAGTAGGCAAACTGTATGCAGATAAATGCACCCTTTTTTTAATAGGAAACCATAAAAAAGGAGAGTGGTACCATGAAGAGAGCTATTTTTTGGGATTTTAAGCTAAAAGCAGGGAAGCCCATTTTTACAATTGACTTGTCTTTAGTTTACGCGATGGTCAACAGAACTTTATGAGGATAAACGGGGACTCGGCGAGGTTACATCACAAAAATATAAAAATAAAGTAATGAATGTACATACGTAATATTTTTTATGCGCGCACGAGCCCAGTCATGCATGCAGTTTTCATGCTAAATGTTATTGTGTGTAATAAGCGAAAAAAAACGCGCATCTCATCTATTTTTGTGCAGAAGCAAAATAAACTTGAATTGCAGAAAAACAGGTTCGTTGGTTTTTCAGATATGGGCCAGTGACTGGACGGATGTGCAAAAGTACAATGATGATAAGATGACTCTTACGAGAATCTTGTTCAGCAAATTCAATTCAGATAAGGTTCTCAGTAGAACTGAAATTGCTCAAATATTTCAAGAAATGTTTTGAAAGCAACAAACATGATAGGCATTTCGATGAAAATATATGATTCCAACGAATCATTTGATTTTACTAGATCAAAAACATTTCTACGTAGCCCAGAGGTATCTGTCAATAGTGAATGAATTCCATCCAGAAAGACGACCCATGCGTAATCATCATTATCGTAAAATTTCTACGTGAGCATGGTAATGTAATAATGTTGTAGGTGCCTGCATGTTTTTTTTTTTTTTGTTTTTCTGTGTAATTGCAGTTTCTGTCTTCTTTGTAGTTAGTTTATGCCTAGATAATATCCCGTTGAAGTAGTAGCGGTACTAGTTGAAAATCCCCTTATATTTATAGAAGCCATCTAAAGAGTTCAAGGATATGTGCATACTATGGAATTGTAAAATGGATAATGGGTCTGCAACTGCAGCACCCGAACAATATCTGTATGCACTGTTGTGGTGACTAGGCCATTTTGCATACACAGAATAAACGCGGAAGAGAGGAACTCGAGCATAGGAGTGGCATCAGAGATGAATCAATGTGGGACACAGCCAAAAAAAAAAATTGCTGATACCTACCCACGTAACACAGGATTTTAAGTGGCGACAATAAATATATAAGAACGGTCGGAATACTGCATACGATTTGCTGAAAAGCTAAATTTTGCTTCCCAAAATATTTTGGAGAATTGCTATCAAACAGTTTCTTTGTAAAAAGGTTCATTTCATGTGTGATCAAAGTTAAAATGCCGGAAAATGATATTCAAGATGAAATAACGATTTATATAATACCCTTGGATTAATCAAAGGTAAAACTTGTCAATTCATACGCAGTCGACTTTTATCACGATGGTTATTATAATTCCAAGTGAAACAAATTCAACAATGTTTGAGAGTGTGATGCGATCCAGTCCAGTTATCGTATTACCCCTACTTGAACACCAAACGGAAAAAGCGAAAAGATACCTTTAAACTAGAAACTAAGGCAAGATGAAAGATATCTAGTGAGCTGAAATGATGAGATCATTGAAAATCCCTCAGACAAGATCAAAAAATTTGGACTGGACTTTTGATGATAAAAAATATTGACAGGATTAGCTAGAAGAAATGGATGTTAAAAAAGTATAGTGAAATCTAACGAAATTGATTTTTGCACGCTTCTTGTTTTTGGGAAAAGTGAAAAACGTAGCTACACTTGCATACTCGACAGGCTTTTCTTTTGAATTGCGTTGTTATCCCTTCTTGAAAAGAAAAAATGTAGATGTAATTCGCAGCTTTGTAAATACCTTGACGGACAGACAAATAGGACGATTATCAAACATGTTGCTGTCTTAGACTTCCAACACGTGCTACACTGTTTTTTTTCCTAGTCTCGTCTTGATCCCTTTTATTTTCACCCAAAATTTATCTGTTTCCAGTCGCTCACCTTATCGTTCCACAAAAAGTCATCTCTTAATACCTTGCCCACCCGTCATGTATGTCTGAATTTTTTTTTCTTCTGCTGTTCTCTTCTTTATTGCCTTCTATGTGTAAAAAAAACAAAGTAAATCTTGTTTTCCCCAAAAGCATAGCTTCCTTTAGTTTACAATTTACATGGGATAATGCATTATTCATTGTGTAACATCCTTTCTTCCTTGAAATATACCTTTTCCCTATACTTTTTTCTTTAAGAAATTTGCAATTTACTATCGGAATTTGCATAGTATCTGTATAACCTACGCAGAGATCACATGAGGCATTAAACCTCGTACTTTATTGCATTTTGTTTTGCCCTGGGATGTAGGAAAAAACGGCTCGGACCTCTAACCCAGAAAATATTTCAACACTTCTGCGCATTTTTTTTTCTTGTATCTTATTATTTGACGTATTTTGGCTTATCAACAAGACGAAAAACGGCACAAGTTATCGTTGTATTCACTCATGTTTGGATCCAGATGTACCCTAACCATATTCACCCAGAACCTCCATTTAAAATTTTATTTTTCAGATTTAGCCCTTATTTTTAATGACCTGTTTTTACAGCATTCCTTCTAGGTCAAGGATGAAAAATGCTTCATTTCAAGTGTCATAGTGCAAACTGTTCTGAGATAAAAAGCCCTTGTTCCTTTTTCTTGGTAAATAAGCTCCAATCCAAGCTAAAAATTTTCCTTATCATATTCCCTTCTGTACATGTTTTCTTCTAGACTTAATTGTCTTATTTTCTCAACATTTTCAAGGCTTTTCAAAAAAGGGCAAGTCTGTGTGAGATAATGCACTACTACTGCAGTGCTGAGGCTGTTTTTTGCCTGGTGTAAGAAAACAAAACTCCTTTATGGGAATAATCAGATTGGGAGTTTTGCGAAAGAATACTTAACTGAGAGGCTCTCGAGGAACACTGTTTGGTTCTGATAAAAAAAAAGAGCTGAGATTGGGGCGAAGCTGTTGTAGGAATTTCTTCGAGACGTTGATGGTTTGTCTTAAAACAGCGAAAGAACGATAATCATGGGATGTTTTTATGCAGGGTACAAACAATTGTCTATGGTAAAGAAGAGCAAAACTATGAAAATGGCTTAATCTTGTGTCATTTCCTGTTCCCCAGAGATAATGTCTTGTCAAAGTTAGTCCAGTCTTGGAGAGAATGTGTGACAATGCTGAGTAGCCGAAAACTAAACTTGATCACAGAGTTGTGTACAAAAACGAGAAAAAAATATACGCGAAAAGAAAACGAAAAGTATTGGATGACGATTATTCTCACTCGTTGCTTTAATGAGGTGACAACCACCTCTATAACACTGGCTGCTATGGAGATTTTTTGGAAGTGGATAGTTCTCGTGTCCACGCTTATNGTTCTCGTGTCCACGCTTATGTCGTTTAGCATTTTGACAACTTCCAGTGACAAAATTTCATGTGAGTATGAAACCATGACTGAATTTTTATATGAGGTGACATCAAAATACCCTCATTTAACGCAGCTTCACTCCATTGGAAAAACTGTAGAAGGTTTGTGTCTCTGACTAATTCAATTTTTTTTGGCTCGGCAACAGTCTTTGAATTTGTGTACATTTTGGTTTTACTCGGCTAGACAGAGAAATTTGGGTAGTGATTGTGTCCGATAGCCCGTACAAATAGACCATTACTTAGGCCACAAGTGAAGCTAGTCGGAAATGTAAATGGAATGTCTGGAACTGCATGTTACGTACTTCTGAGACTGATTAAAGTAAGTTAATTGCAAATTATTGTAATAAATAACATTCTTCTGGACAGTTGGAGAATGGTCTTTATGTTCCGGGTGAACTCCCGTCCAAGAGATGGCAAAGAAAAAGGGACATGGTGTCATAAAACGATCTTTTGTTTTGCAGCATTTGGTGGAACAATACCAGCATGAAGCATCCCTTGAGCGAAAACTTTTGGAGAGTGTGGAAATCCACGTAATAGCTAACTTGAATCCGGACGGATACTCCAGAGCAATTCCGGGTTCATGTTACAGCAAAGACGGAAGGTATGAAAGTGATATCATTGTTCCCGTTTTTTTTCTCTTTTCCTTTCAACTTGGTTTGTCTCCTAGGGAAAAGGAGTCTAGCATGGTTGTCAAAAATATATATGAAATATACATTTTTAAACTTTTTCTTTCTTTGCTTCTATTTCTTTTACTCCCTCGTCTCCTTCTTTTGGACAGTTAGTCTGGTGCAAGATTTTTGTTTTTGGTTTCTGATTTTCAACCTTTTTACTATTCCAGAGAAAACGCAAACGGAATAGATCTGAATGAAAACTTTCCTGAGTTGTTTAACGACAGTCAGCCTAAGGATCCTAGGCAAAACGAAGTTAAGGCGATGATAGACTGGATCATGTATAACAGATTCATTCTTTCCATTTCCCTTATCGGTGGGGCGAAAGTTGTCGTATACCCGTTTGATGCATACGTGGATGGTATGAAATATAACGACGTAGAATATAGACGAAAGCCTCTATACGGAGGAGCTGTAATCTTACAATTCATGTATTTTTTAAATGTTAAGAGCATGACGCTTCAATTGGACAGGGCCATGCAACTCCTGACGACGACATCTTTAACCATTTGGCAAAATCTTATGTAAGGGCGTCTACACTTGAAACTTGGCGATGTCCGCGACTCGCGAATTTTCCTGAGGGCATTGTAAATGGAGCCGCTTGGCATTCCAAACGTGGTACCATGATGGACTATAATTATGACCAAGGGGTTTTCGAAATCATGGTGGGAGTTTCATGCTGCCGTAACTCAAACGATACAGATATCCTTCAAGAAGCATGGGAAGAACATAAAAAGGTAGGAATTCCAAGGCTTTACAATAGTTTAATTTATAAGAATTCGCCGTCATCGTTACAACTATTTAAGCGACTATTGGGAAATTACCGGAAAAAAGTCTTGTTTGTAAGAATTTAGTGCTGCACGATGAAAACTAGCCATAACGTATGCTGTCATCTTATAGTGTAATCAAGTTAGATTTGATCCTTGCAATGACATGTATAGCCAACTTATTTGGCAACGGTTACAACATCGGTTGGCACTTGAAGCAAATAGTAATTATATGTCCTTTTGTTCTTCCTCTCAGAGTCTTCTGGTTACAATCGGTCAAGCGAGATTAGGGCTTCGTGGAGAAGTTGTAGACATGTATACAAACAAGCCTATCACAAATGCAGGATTGTTAAAACGGGAAGCAGACTACGAAATAGGTGATAGCGAAACCTATTTCTCAGTTCCATTTTATACTTCTTTAGAGGGAGAATTTTGGCGACTCTGGCGACCAGGCAATTATAAGCTTGTAGTGTTCGCTACAGGTTACAAGACAGCTAATGTACCAATTGTCATAAGAAGTGACCAGCCAACGTATATTAAGGTGTTGTTGGAACCGGAACATAAACCAACGCATACACCGAGTACTAATGACGACGATGAATATAATACCAAGTACTGAAGGGCCGAAAAGTCTTGAGAGAAAAACAGCAGCTTCTATAGATGTAGAAACAACAATAGAAAACGACGTTGTTATAGAACCAGTTGTAAGAGAATCGACGGGAAACAAATTTTCTTCTTTGACTCAGTTTGATAACTCATTTATTAGTGTACTTCAAAAGGTTTTTAACTATAACAGTCAGTGTAAACTTAGTGGAAATTATCATGTAATTTTTGTAATGATCACAATGGTAATTCTGAGATAACTGGCTGATTGCTCTCGGCCCTCTGAAATAAATAAAAAAACATGAACATTTCGTGCGATACACAAAGTCTTTAAATGATTAATTTAGTATTAAGATTAGAGATCTCACCGAGACGAAAATATGTTTGACCACGTTTCGATGGACCACTAATGGAATGTCGGGATTCACTGTGTTACTCTCTGTGTTGGATTTGACACAGTCAATCAGTAAGCGGGGCGTGTTTAGCAATCCGGTTTTCAAAGGGAACAGGATGAAATGCATCTCCAATGTTTCCATTGCTGTAATTTTCGCACGTGTCTGCAGGAGTAAATGATTAAAAGAATGTAATTTAGCAAACCCATACGTAACTTTGCAAAAATGTTGTTTTTTTTTGTAAAACTCCTTACCCTTTTAGGCCCCGCATTCATAAAACACTCTGAGGAGTCTAGAGACACCCACAAATCGTACACATGAGAAGAATGGTTATGAATCGTGTACTTAATAGGAAGAGGCCTCTTTAAAGCTCCCCGGCCGTCGCAATTAAAAACACCTTGCACGTAAAGAGCTGCTGCTTTGTTTGTAGGAACAGGAGTAATAGGAATTTGAGTTAAACAAGGAGGCATGTCTCTTTCTTCCTCCCTACATAATTGCAATTTACCACATTTTCAAACTATCAGTATCATTCAAATTTTATAATACGTAATGGAGACATTATTTTACCTTCGCCAATAAATGTCCAATAACCCCATAGTTGGTTCAACTGGCCCAGTTAGTACCACTCCCAATGCTAACTCTAATATCTCCCCTTCGTCAAAGACGATATCAGTTAAATCTGCCTGTGGAACTACTGTAGGTTTAACACACGGTAGCTACAACAAATTAAAATTCTTGATTAATTTTTATTTCAACCTAGTCCCAGAATAGCAAATCAATTGTCGGCATCCACTCACCCAATTATTCACTTTTGCATTGACAATTTGAAGCTTTGTTTTTCCCACATTCTTGACTGAAAAATGCAATATAAACTCCTCATTTTCTAGAACACTTGCATTCTCATCAGTTTCCAAATTTTTCACTTTTTGCACTATTTCAAAAGGTCTGACGAGCTCCATCGGTTCTACAATTTCATTTGTCATTTGCTGCTTTAAGTGATCCACATACTTAACTTTAGTCACCATTTGAAATTCCGAAGTTCTTGGCCTCATACACTTGATATACACTACAGTATCAATGGAACCGTTGCCTGGCAACCTCTCTACTTCTGTGGAGTAAGTAAGAGTTCCAAACTTCCCAGGTCTTTGTGGAGTAGTCGTTAATATGATATCCGATGGGTCACTTGTATTGACAAGAATCGTAACCAGCACTTTGGTAACCTCCTCCGAGTCAGTATTTACCCAGGAAACCATCACTTTATGCCATTCATTGACTAGCATTGGGTCATGACGAGAAATCTTTGGATGAAGTAGTGGCACCGTAGGTTCAATCTTTGCTATAATCTGCTTTCCCTTCTCTTTCCGTCCGTCGGACCACAAATATGGACTAACTCCCATCACAGCAGAGTAATGTAACACTATTGAAGATCCTTGTTTTCCAATATCAATGTATCCCAAGTGGACTTGAATGATTTTTCCAACATCCTTGAGAGCTGGCGTGAAAAACAATGATAGTTCATGAGACTGTCCAGGCTGGAGAACAACTCCTTCCGTTGATTCTTCGCAGGAGTAATCCGTAATGCTCACACCCACTCCGACTTTCACTATTGGTATTGGAAAATTCATTTTGTTTCTGGAAAAAGAAATCAGATTATTAAACGTCTGGAAATTACCTGTCAAATTTACAAAGATAATACTTACAAAAGAACGACTTTTACTTCCGCCGGTTGGGCAACCCTAAGAATTTCACTAGAAAACGAGAAACTTCCCTCTAAAATGCCTTCCCTGTGAACTCCAACATAACTGACATACGGCGTTTCCACTGAAGTCCCCCATTTTTCTTGGTTTATTACGCATCCATCTTCAGGAGACGGAATTTTCTTGTTTAGTACATCTTGTAGCTTCGTCCATAATAACTCTTGCCGTTGCGATGTAACTAAATGCTCAAAATCCCTTTTCAGGAGGAACACCAAGAAGCTCAGATAACTTGGGACGTCACCATCGCAACACGCAGCACGGAGGCCACATTCTGCAACTAGATATAAAAGGACTGTTCCTCTATCCCTGCCAAACTCCCGGAGTACATGCGTCATCAGCATAATTGCACGGTGATACTCAGCCTCTGCAAAAAACTCGATTCCCATCATCATCACTGTGACAAAAACACCAAAAAATACGTTTTAAAACAACCATCTAGACGTGTACGTTGTATCCCTGCCGTTGGAATGATCCATAAAGTACGTCACGCTGATTGAATGTTTGGTTGCTTGTGAACGGCCCGAGAAAAAAGGGAGGATGTGAGTAAGATCTTCATCAGAGGTTGGGACGGCCTGCCAGCCTGGAGGACTGTGGGGCTCGGTCCTCTCGGCTGACCACCCGTCCCAACCTCTGCTGAAGATCTTACGCCCATCCTCCCTTTTTTCTCGGGCCGTTCACAAGCAACCAAACATTCAATCAGCGTG
>JAAXOA010003442.1:0-11487 GCA_036561885.1 Salina celebensis
CGTGTTTTTAAATATTTTCCAGAGACAGACCGTGCTGAAGAGAAAATTCGATGGCGCTGTAAAAACGAACTAAACAGATATGTGGCAGTAAACACGTAAAGTTTGTAACGTGACTATACTCCCCAGTGATGAACAACGTGATATTGGACGGCTGTTGTAGTGTTATATCAAAATTTAAAGCGAAGTTGTTGAACAGGTCATGGTGCAAAAGTTGTAGATTTTGTCTTTCAAGGTTATACTGCGACAGAGGTTGGAAACCTGAAGACAGCGTCGAGCTCGTTTCTTCTAATTCCCCTTGAGATGAATCTTGAGATGGTACCTTATCAAGCGGAGATAATTAATTTTTAAACGACTCTTATGATTATCGTATAGACAGTCGTTAAGCAACCAGCTGCCAGAAATAATACCAAATTAAATTCATCTGCCACATGCATATTTTTATATAAATCTACAAGTTTCGTCCGCTTTCCAGTGAAAATACAACCTGATATATCCAGGAATGAACTTTGCATCCAGCAGCTGAATGTCAAAACAGGGAATCTGTCAATCGCACTATGCTGTACTATGAAAGCAACTCAACTTTATGCGAATCAGACAAGTTTTCCGTGCGTCTGTTACTTGTTACCTTGCCCAATTAACTGACATTACCTTGAAAATGGAGTTTGGTCGATAGATTCATTGCGAAAATAGTCGCGCTTTTTCAGACAAATTGGTCAAATCCGGTGATTGAAGCCAAATATCAAACACTTATACAATAACCCATATTTACGACACATAGTTGAATGGCTTTTGGGGAGCTCTATTCTCTTTTACCACCTATTGAAACTGGAGTTATCGCAACTTTTTTTTTGTATTTCTATGTATTTTGTGGTGTGTCTGAGGCTAACATCCTTTTGGTGACGATTCTGTAGATAAATGAACTAAAAATGAATTATGTTTTTCAAATCAAGTATAAATGGTAATATTTCTTAAGCTTGTATGTATATGAGATATATTCATTCACTAAGGCGCCTGAATGCGTAACAGTGAGTCGAGGATCTTATAGAATCAGACAGAAAACCCATTGCTTATAAATAAAGTATTTTCGTCTGCTTTCTTTCCTAGATTGTAGCAGAACTAACCTGATAACCTTTTATAAAAAAGTTGTGTTTATGTATAACATGTGCAAGACTGTTTATATGTACACACAAACATCTTATGAATAGGTCATAAATCTGAGCAAAACAACAATAATCTAGTATAATTCAAATTATTTCTCTATTAGTCACTAGATCTTTCCGGAAAATACCACCCATGTATCACTTGTCAGCATGTATAATGTATAGCCTGTATAATTTTCATAAAAACATCTTGCCGTAATCCATTTGACAAGATTGTTTTAACATTAAAATGATGAATGGTCTGACCTAGAGGAACAAAATATGCTGCACTTGCTTACACACATTTTTTCCTTGATCAGACTCAAAGAATGCTGCATATTTTCTAATAATAATATTGATACAAACTTTACAAGTTTAGTACACAGTTAGTTACCAATTCGCAAATATTGCATGATCTAGTCCGTACCTACACATGTTTATGCAGCAGAGACGCGAAGAGGTGTGAATATGAATACCCAATTAAAGGACTAATTCTCTACTCCTTGCCAAATCCCAAGGGCATAGGGGTTTATTTCTTTCCTTCGCCAAAATATCTGACACTATTTGCAATCTATTGAATTTCTCCCTTTGCAAAAATTGATTTCTTCAAATAAATAATTCAACACACCATTGATTTTCACAACCCGGCCAACTTGAACTGAAAAAGACAATCTTTTGCTGAATTCGGTTTAAAAATGAAGCTGATATGAAACGTGAACGTAGATTGGAAAACAAAACCTTATTTAAATGAGCATCTCTGCAGAATCAATCAATTTTATCGATTTGTAATATGTCATACATGAAAGTGCCAAACAAAATATCTGACACTATTTGCAATCTATTGAATTTCTCCCTTTGCAAAAATTGATTTCTTCAAATAAATAATTCAACACGCCATTGATTTTCACAACCCGGCCAACTTGTACTGAAAAAAGAGACAAATCTTTTGCTGAATTCGGTTAAAAATGAAGCTGTATGTATATGAAACGTAGATTGGAAAAACAAAACCTTATTTAAATGAGCATCTCTGCAGAATCAATCAATTTTATCGATTTGTAATATGTCATACATGAAAGTGCCAAAAAGGGAAGAAATATTTTGTTTTGATTCTACCACGTAAAGGTCACAAAGTCTGGTGTCATTCATGGTGGTGGCGCCATTTATTAAGTGGTAATGAGTCGTCGATAGCATAGCCTTAAAAAATATCTATTTGCAAAACGGCTACAGGGGAAACCAATCATGTTTCATTGCCAAAATATTTATGTGTAAAAACGTATTGTTTGTTTTTTTAGTCTAGCTTTTATTATAACGACTCCATATTTCTCGTGAATTTCATAGAGGAAGAAGCACCCGTAATGACCTAATAAAAATGTACCGTCTGAAGAAGCACTGCCGTGAAAATTCTTGTTGTCTTTTTAATATCTGACATTTTTTTAAATGTTAGAAATGAAACGTGTTCTTCCTCCTTTGATGAACAACCGGCGACACTCACTGATAAAGTAGTCATCAAACTATAAAAAAAAAGTTTTTAAAATGAACTGTATCTAGAGATTACAAAGGTATAATTCGCCAACTCAATAATAAAAGTGACATTAAAATGACAAAAGCAGCTATCTATATCTAACCATCTTGTCGCCAGTAGTTATTAGAGAATTCGTAATTATATTTTGCATAGTAATAGACAAAGTGCGTCAAATACTGATACAAAGAATTTTGCCTTTCTTTTATTTACGTCAGTGGACCAGAAATAAAACTGATTGATTTTAAATGTTTTCGGCAAATTTGTGCATTACGCATTAATTGAACCCAGTTTTCTTCTCATTTCTGTGACAGCAAAAAATGTTTTAACGCGTCATTAATGGGGTATACAGGGGCTTATGAAAACCCTGCCCAATGAAAATTGCAGTGGGGTTAGTCATTGATTTCCTTTCTTTTTAATCAGCAGTCAATCATGGTTTTAGTTCCTTTGTGTAACATTCAAATATGCATTTGTGTCATGGTTTTTCAGCTCATTTTAAATTTTAAGTGCCAAGCTGCATTTTTTTACCCCAATTTTAAGATTTTTTTTGTGTTTTAACTACGAAAAACGTTCTCGATTAAATTAAAAAAATATAAATTGTTTATATAATTTCCGATCGTGATTACTATGGCACTTTACGTAGAACAGGGTATTACGAGAACAAAATTTATTTTGCACAAAACATGCACGACAATTCATTGGACTATCGATTAATTATGCAGTTAAATTTGTTATCTGATTTTCTTCATACATCGGTGTTCAAACTGATATTCCTGGATGCATAAAATAAACTTTTGGATATCATCAACCGAGTTCGATGAGAAACAGCGTTTGTCCAACTCCCAAGAAAAGATAATTTGCATAAGGTGTATCGAAATAAAAACTAATACAAGATTCTCGGAACTCATAAATACGTATAGGCATACATGTTGTGTGTATTTTAAAATGCTAAAAAAAGACGTTGAACGGAAAGATGTCCAAAAGATGATTTGCCCATGATAACAATATATTGTCCTTCAGGGCTTTATATTGCTGGTGCGTGTATGTTTTTTACGATTTTTATATGCATACATTTCCCTGACACAATTTGTATCATTTTTTGTAAACTTTAAATCAAATATTTTTAAAAATATTGTCCAACTCCATCCCAAGAATTGTAAATTCCATGGAATGTTTTGTTGGAGAAAAAAATCGAAACATTGAAGGCCTTTAAATATGGAACCACTATAGCAGTACACATTAAAAATACAATTCAGTTACTTATTTGCATAAACTACGGAAATTGTATCAAGATGTCAACTTTTGAAAGGTCAGCATGTATTTTGATAAACAGAGACACATTTGTTTTTGCCTCAAATAGCGGAATCATTCATGTCAATTGTCACGTATCCTATGAAAGTAAAAAGGGCTTTCTTGCAACAATAACAACCCGAGTTTTGCAGTGTCACATTAATATTCTGACTTCCCATCTTACTTTACGTGTTGTCTTGTTGTTGTTCTGTGTTGTCGGATGAAACAAATTTACAAGATAAGTAAGAAAACTTTTTATTTATATAAAATCAAGATCTTTTGTCATTTGTGTAACTGCTTGCACGGCAGACGTCGTCTAGTATTCATATTACGTGTTGTAGACTGTCGTTGTATATTAATGAGCTCGTAAAAGCGTCTCAGATTGTCGTTTTCGAAAAAATAAAATCAATCGTATGTTGGCGTCGTCGCAAAATCTAAAAAATCTCACAGGTCAATAGACCAGACAGAAAGGGTTACTATGCTAACGATGCGTATGCTAAAAAACAACTTGGACGGGCGGGGATTGTATGATAATCAATCACATCAGTACACAATTAACATTTTCATCATCATTGACATTCATAGCCGGCGACGACTAGGCAGAAGAAAAAAAAGGTACAAAACGATCTTCATTTTTTGCGATTAGTCCTTTTAATTGCTTTTTCTGAGCAATTCGCCATTCACACACTGCCAGATTTCTTTACTGTTGTCACCGCCATATTTTGTTGTTTTTGATTTTAAGCAATAACTTAATTTCCAAAAACAATCTTTTATTGACAGTTCATCACAAACGCAAGTGAAGCTGCAATTTTTCCATTACACGCGTCACATACTCTATAACCAGGTCAGAACAACAGAAAAAATGTAGACATTTTTAGTTGATTTTTTCATAACCTTATAATATGCAATATGCCCGCACGTGCCCTTATCAACAGCATGTGTGTATTATATACTCATACACAATATTCTCGGATATACACAATACACATAGACTCAGTACTGAGTACTCAATGACCTTTATTTGGAACTGATCAAACTAAGATTTAACAAAATGTAAGGACACATATTTAAGTTCAATAAGTCTGTATTAAAAAGCGGACATGAGGTGCCTTATCCATGAAAAAGTCTTACTTCCTTGCATGGTTACTTGTTTAGCAATTTGTACTTACGTCATAGTTTTTTGCACGGGTTTGTGTCGAGTTTAAATCATAACAGATCTTATTAAAGGTCAGTCACATCTCTGAGTGTTTGGAAAGCGGAGATAAACTCAAGTAGCCGTGCTTCAAACAATATTGGTGACAAGTAACGTATGAAGTTCACCTATATCCTATTTTCATCAAAATCTCATTTTGAATCTCTATTTTGGATATATTTTCGGCAATCAGCGTTCATGCCTGTTGTTCGTTTCAATGAAATTGAACACTTTGAAATGACAACTACGTAGATCATTTAGTCTCATGCGTAAATGCATATAATTACGCGTTATCGTCACATGTCATCGATAGGAAGTAAACAAAGACAAAACTTGGTCATACATCATACCATCACGCTTTTCTATGCGTATAATACTATACTAAGTTTATAGCTAATAGTATACGCACACAGTCTGAGTGAATGATTGATTGGGTGCAAGCACATCACGCTTTCACAATAAGATGATTGTGTACATACTTAAGATACAAATCACGCCACAGACGAGATTTTAAATTTTTACAATACAAAATACATAACGCATGAATTATAATATACGCATAGCATTTCGTTTTTCTATAATTATTACAATACATCTATTGGCTCATTTTGTATTTGTTTACAATTGCTGCACGCAATTATGCACCAGTCATCGCTGGAAAACGAGGCATTTTTTTCCATTGACGGTGAGACCGGATGTATGCATTAATATCAAGGAAACAGTACAAAACTACTAATTACTCTCTTATGACGTTGTGTCAAAATTATCACTGGAAACATTTAGTTCTCTTTGATTCCATAATATCAACTTTTTCAATAGATGCTTGTTGCTATTAGAGATTAAAGTAGTGGAACTCTTCCATCTCGTTAAATCATGTGACCGAAAAAGGAAAAGTTTTGCTTCCCATTAAATTGCTGGTAAAACTTTTTCAATTTTCAATTCCAAAGTTCAACCTTAAATTTCATTCTTTCTATATTGGAAATCCTTCCATAATCTGTAAAAAAAAAATTCTCCGTGTGGGTTTAAACAGATTTTGCACATGGTATAAGGCATGGCATGTACAAAACTATATGCCATTTTTACCAAGTATCGAATTTGTTGTATCGACCAGGAAGGAATGGCCAAGACTGTTACAATTACATAATATTGATATTGCAGAATCAATCAAAACTATTAAAGGTCATGCAAAATGAAGGACACACATCCCCAACCAGCAAATTTTTCAATTTAATTCGGCTATTTATGTGTTCCAACATTTTTTGCAAGTTTTTATTCTACCATTACGCGAAAGCTCTTGAATGCAACTGTACATCGAGCATAAAACTGTCCTGTTGAAACTCACTTCCTATCAAACATAAAAGAGTTTCTATCAAAACGCGTAATAAAAATTTAAGAGAAATATTTACATTGCAATTTTTATTCCCTATATTTTAAATAAAAATTTAAGAGAAATATTTAAATTTCAATTTTTATTCCCTATATTTTATCATCAAACATTTCCATTCTGTAAAATCAAGAAATGTTTGTATTTTTTTATTGAAAAATAGCACAAACAGCCTGCTCGTGAACTGCATTTCTCTGTGCAGTTCTCTCCACTTATAATATTTCTACTGTAACTGCACCAATTGATGGGATATTTTTTTGTATCGTTGATTTGTCTTTTCATTTTATATCTCGTGAACAGATTTCACCATAAAAAAACACAGCAATACATAAAGAAAACCTTGCTAAAGATTCATGATCCTTTTTCTGTTTCTGATGATGATGAGCAAGGCGGAGTGGGCATAAATGGCTGGCACCGATTACTTTAGCATCACCTCCACTATGTCGTTTACTTTTGGAATGGAGCCCACTCCATCCTAAAAAGCTTTTTTTCAAAAGACTCTTGTTCCCATCTAGTAAAAAGCGTGAACCACTCGTCGTTTTTTTTAGTTTCATCGTGTTTCTACTTTATCGCATTAGCAGTATTGAAAAAAATGAAAAGAACAATATCCGTTAGTGTTTTTTAAATACTCGTGTGGCACACGATCAGGACGGAAGTCGTTTTTCTTTTCCTGTTGTAATTCCACTCTAGAGTTTTTTTTTCGCGCATTACTGCTCTGATTTTGTATTTTCATATGAACAGCACTCTGAAAAGTTTCAATTGGCAAGAACAATAAGGGTGGGAAAGCTTCAACCCAGGAGTGTTAGACGTGCCACAGTTTGGAACAGAATGACATCAGAAAAATCACACGGGAAACGTGCCACAAAGTAAACAAACATTGTTCCAACAACATTTCTCCATGGTGTTTTCCTAACAAAGTTGCCGACTGTTTTTACACTGATCGCTGGGCAACTAAAGAATATTTTTTTAGTGTCCAGTGAGCTCAAGTGGGTTTGAAAACTATTTTTCATCTTGTTTACTTTCTGCATAAGTAAGTTTTTATATGAAAAACAGGGAAAATCCAAATCGTCAACAGTTTTTACTGTTTTTGCATGTAACTGTGCGTGGGATCTGTTTTCAGATTGTTTCCCCTTTCCCCTAAGATAAAAAGTTACAAAAGTTTTTTGTGATTTAAATTTTGATTTAAAGTTATAAAAAAAACTTTACATATAAATGTCGTTCAAGATAAAGTCAAAAGCAAAGCAAATGATGCCACCTCCAGTACCACCAAGAAGAGAAGCCTCCTCCAAGCCAGCCCTCACTGATGAGGAATTACAAGGTTTGCTCTCATTGCATGAGTTGCAAGGTTTGAATACATCCCTTTTTTCCCTTTTAATATTTTCATTAAAATCATTTTTAAATTAATGCAACACAAGAATAATATCATGCTTTAAATTCGATGGCAAACAATTTAAATTATCTTCGCAATTAAAGCTTGAGGTAAAGAAGATTTTCTATTTATATTAACGTAGATAGCTAGAGCTAGTGAAGTTTTCTGTTGTAGATAAGTTATTTTTCATACAAGAAAATTGTATTCTGTCATGCAAACCGTTTTTTGCAAAGTCGTCACCAGACAAGATCAAATGAAGCACAACGCTAAGCAACTCAAACTGCATTTAAAGTGACAAACTCTTGAAAACAGTTTGAGTATCAACCACACATAAAGTTCCGTTCCAATTCGAAATATGACAAGAAAGTTTTTTGCTCGTGTAGTTTGTTACGCACAAAGAGTAGCAAAACTACATCTTTAAGACAGATATACTTGCAGCCAGATGTTTATTTCATAAGATGGCAATGCCATATATATCCTTGTCGTTAGGTGCTCCATAATATTATGTGTTTGCATAAAATATTGTGATATTTATAGAATGACATAAGCATATTTATCTAAAACTCATGGTCTAAATAATTATCCAAACTTTGGAGGAGTTATAAACCTCGTTTGGTGGACCTTGAAATTGTCATCGTATGCGTTGTGTAAGGGTCATACCAAGAATATATTTATATTTTGAACTCCAACATTTACGCAAACACAAAACTCCTTAACAAGTTGTCTACGAGTTTGGATGCTGAAAGTATCCGATTTCAAACTGAAAACTACCTGAAGGTTTTTCTTACATGTTGCTACGCAAAAACTGTCAATGTTGTTTTTTGGAATAAACATCAAAATATACCCATACTAAACTGTTCCAAAGTTTTTCATACTGCGACAAACTATTCAATTATCACTACTGAATAATCTGGCTGCACAGTGGCTTCCTAATTCTTTTCAAATTTTTCTTTTTGCAGTACAAATAATCGTTTTGCAAAAAATACCATGCTCCTACCTAGAACATACGTAGGTTTTTTTAGCGAGCGCATTTGAAGCACTTTTTTTTCTCGTGACTTGACAGAGTTTTTTAGGCTTGATGAATGCCAGAAATAGCAAAGGATGACATAGAAAAACGCAAGTGTAAGCAAAAAACATCAACAGAGAATAGACACAAGAAAAGGAGAAAAAAGTAGGTTAACATTCACGCAAACAGTTCACGCTGACAGATATTTGCGTTAGCAAAGCATAAAAATTATAAATTGATCAGTTGGTCCCGCTTCATAAAACGTAAAACAATAATTTTCTTATTCATTGCATTGATTTGAAGAAAACCTTTTGACTTGTTTTCTCATGCATTTCTCGATTGGGTGCATTCATCTCGAAGGATTTCTGCGAGCTTTGCATGCTAATTCTGAAAATATCTCTGAATCCACGTGGGGAAGAATTTTCCCATGAGATGAAGTTCCCTGGGTCTAATCCCATTGGAAAGAATGCTTAACCGTATAAATAGTCCGTACATACAAGTCTATGCTGGTTTCTTATTTCGCTTTTTTAGTATGGATTTATTGTAATATTTCTGGCAACTTTCGAAGGTTTCATAAGAAAATCTGCAAAAAATAATGCATGGCTTACTGCGTTCACTGCGACATACTGAAAAAAAGTTGAAGGTGGAGGTTGAGCCTTTCTTCCTGCTGCATTATGAAGGAAAGTCTCAGTCATGATTGCGATTACATCTCAGTGCCAGTTTGCCAGAGTTTAGACAAATGGGACACTGCAGTGACAGGCCAATGTCAGGTGCAATATTTGCTATTTACAGCGCAACTTGTAGCATATTACAGAAAAAAAAGGATTTTTTTGTAATCTTTCAAATGGAGAAATAAATCAGACTAAAGCTTACAAGGGAAGCGACATATGAAAAAGAAAAACGAAACATTTGCATTGATGCAATTAAAACATAATTGATTTTTTTTTTGCATGCGAAACTCTCAGCACGGATAAAAGGATTTTAATTGTCTATTTCACTTGCATAGTCATTGATGTGGCGTATGGCCATGGTGTTGCATGCCCCAAAGTCATAGATCCAGCCATTGGCTAAAATGTACTAATTTACTTTTGTTTCCGCGAACCAACATAATTAGTTTCATTCTACCAAATGGAGCTCCATATGAAATTTTTTTTGTACGACGTTTTCGCAATTGTTACTCCAAAATGCGTCCGTTTTTGGTTGTCTGCATGAAACATCAATCAATTTCTCCTAACATTTGACGCTTGCAAAAACTGGCGAAGACAAAATCATTTTCACGTGTTGTCTCTGACGGAAATAGGATAGATTATCGCACCCTGTCTTGCTGCATGCGGGAGCACTTCCAAAAATACAATTTTCTTTTAACTCATTTTGCTCTCGCAGTTGGTAGAACTGCTCAACGTGGAAATATTATGTATGGTTTTACATTTTATGTCTATTTCCCACAGAGTTGAGGATGGCCTTCAGACTCCTAGATAAAAACAAGGATGGCAGGATATCCGTTTCAGAGTTCCAATGTATGCTGAGGAACTTTGGGATCCAAGTTCCTGATGAAATGGTTGAGGAATTTATTCAGTCCAAAAGTCGCAGCGGTAAGGAACCGAAAAAGCGAAGAAAACTTAAAGAAAATGATGACGCCTCTTATATTTGCTCTTTTTCTACAAAAATACATACACCCTTTCACAAAATGACAAGCTTGTTTCATTTTATGTTTTTTCTTCAAGGAACTGGTTCTCTTACGGAAAATGATTTTGTAGCGTGGGTGGGCAGTTCGGTGGCGGCAATACCTGAAGATGAAACGAAAGACTTAATGGCAGCTTTCAGAGTGTTTGATAAGGATGGGAATGGATTCATTACTAGGGTAAGAAGGAAAACATTCTAGTTTGAAACAAACTGCATCCTTCATTTCGCTACATCGCCGTCTCAAGATCAGCTTTTTGACATTTTGACATTGATACTATAAAAATAGCCGGCTAGAATGAAAAGCAGAAGCGAAAAATTGTTATCTATTGCTGTTTGTTTTGTATTGATTTTGCGCAGGACGAGTTGAAAGAAGCGATGGAAATGATAGGAGAACCTGTAACAGACGAAGACATCGATAATATGATCACCATGGCGGATTTAAATAAGGATGGAAAGATTGATTATGAAGGTATGTCGATGGTGACCAATTACGAAAGCGTTTAATTGGCAAAGAATTTGAATCATTGCAACTGCATTATTGCTATGTATTCTTTTTAATTACAGAATTCTCAAAGCTTCTCGGGTAAAATGCAAGAAGACTACTTCTAATCTTATTGATGCAGCAATTAGAGCAACCTTGAGTTTTTACGGAATAATTTTATGACTAGAGTTCATAGAACACGATAGTGTCACAACAGATTTTTTTTACATAGATGTTGTATTTCGGTTTGCAATTCGCAGAGAAGGATTTGCATGCTACGTACACGGCGGACGGCGACTTATATTTCAGTCGATTTTCCGCGCATACTCCAAGTTCTGCTCCGATTAACGGTTGATCGCAATAAAAGCAAAGCAAAATATGTAATCACGATTTTGTATGGAAAAATGTGATTGTAGCAGAACTT
>JAAXOA010003443.1:0-11486 GCA_036561885.1 Salina celebensis
CAAGTTTATTGTGAATTTTGCTACCGCTCTGTATTCGTTTTTAATCAATTATAGTGACATTAAAGGTCTGACGACCTGGCTACTGCGAGTCCATACAAGTGCGTTGAAAAACTGAATTTGATCCATTTTAGTTTTAACTTATTCTTGACCACAAAAATACCATTTTTTTGCATGCAAAAATCTCAAGTTACTCTGTTTTGGTGAGATTTTCGCTTTAAATATGTCATGAACAGTCAGTCTTTTTTTGCAACACATGTTAAAAGGTTGTTGGCATGTTTGACTGATGTTTCATTAAATATATTCCAACACCTGACCCAACTAAACATCCTTTAGATCAAATTACAGCTCTAGTTTAACAGACCGATATTGTAATGATCATGTTTAGGCATCACACATGTTACAAAACCATTTTTGTGGTCAATCTTAAAAACATAGTTCATGCAAGCTCGGTTGCAAAATCATCTAACACGGTTGCAAACATGAAATACTAATCAGTTACCAGTTTTTTGCGCTGAATTATTTAGCACTTGAACTATTGTGAATTTGTTCAATCAAACGTTTACTTGATTGACAACTAGGATTATAATAGATAGCAATCTGGATTTTGGTAGCGTGTGTGTGTATTTTTTGACGTATGAACATCCGAGTGGTTTGTTTGTTAAATCGAAGCTGGTTCCAGGAGACTGGATTTGTTCAATTACAAATTATACGGAGCTGCCTACCCGCTACCACAGGAAATGGGCAAAAATTGTCTAAAGTAGTCTTTTGTCATACTATGTAATAAAAGACGAGTAAGTTTCATACAAAACAATATTCTTTTTCAGTGCCAGTATGCACCCCCATGAACCTTTGAGAATATCCATCGGTATGACATACAAAAAATGTCAAATTAAGGCTTGTGCAGTGAATTGTTAGCAATTATATCAAGTCGAGTTATTACTGCCTCTTGTAATCATTTAAGCCAGTTCGTGCTCTATTATATCGTTTAAAAGAGAGTAAAAATGATGAATGTGATGCTAACGTACTATTATATCGAGATTTATTATCGCAAATGAAAGAGAATCTAACGCCAATTGCGATCTACTTTTTGCCTCTTGAAATAACATTTCAAATAGATGAATGAATGGAAGCGCTGCATATACCTAGACAAATTGTTGTTGGAGAATTGTGCCTAGTGATTACAAATGAGATTACATTTTGGCTACTTAAAAATTTAAGGAACTACCAAAACGACATTCATATTTAGATCTTATCTATTTTTCCTGAAAAAATGATGAATGTGATGCTAACGTACTATTATATCGAGATTTATTATCGCAAATGAAAGAGAATCTAACGCCAATTGCGATCTACTTTTTGCCTCGTGAAATAACATTTCAAATAGATGAATGAATGGTAGCGCAGTGTATTCTAGCCGAATTGTTGACGGAGAATTTATGCCTAGTGATTACAAATGAGATTACATTTTGGCTACTTAAAAATTTAAGGAACTACCAAAACGACATTCATATTTAGATCTTATCTATTTTTCCTGGAGGATATTCAAATTGCTTCAATTTTTATTAATTCGCTGGAAAATTACCTTTATAAAAGATATTCGTCTTCCAGATCGGTTAACTTAACTATTTTTTGATCAAGATGGATATCTCAATCAGGAAAACTATTTAAACTCAAAACAAATTGGAATTGCACACGAACACACGATTTAGTTTTTTTTCCTGAACTGTCTCACATATCCAGGTTTTTTGTATGATATCATGTCACTCACGTTTTACCAACTAAAATTGTTCATTCTAAAAACAGCCTGACCACATTGTAAGCTTTTTCCAGCACAAAAACACACAGGATAGTACTCTTTATCTTGTTTTCTCTGTGTGTTTTATCGCTCAAATCTTTTTAGCCACAAAAGCAATCACATAAAAACCACACATAAATATATAGGCATACTAAATTTATGTGTATAGAATTCTCTCTGGTT
The DNA here is from genome assembly GCA_036561885.1 of Salina celebensis. NCBI lineage: Eukaryota > Metazoa > Arthropoda > Collembola > Entomobryomorpha > Paronellidae > Salina > Salina celebensis. The sequence continues at coordinate 1,979 of JAAXOA010003443.1, forward strand.
TTATTACCTGTATGGACTTATGAAGTTATGTCCGGTTAAATAGTTTTGTGAACAGGAAAACTACAAAAAAACTTTTTATATGTGTATTGTGCTTATTTGTAACGAGATGATTTCTATCTTTTGTCCAGATACAGCAATACAAAAACTTATAATGACAATGAGCTAAAAAAATCTGCACTGGTGGTTGGTGAGCGTAATAACAGCTTCCTAATGACAGCACACGCTAAAATAAGTTATTATGCAGATCAGCGCTTCCCAAGAATGTTTTTTATTACGTGATAAAACTAATTGAAACTTGTTATAGCTGACCGTAAACAAAACGGTATTTGATTGGAAATTTGTTTGGGATGACATTATCCACAAAACTATTTTGATGACTGGCTATCGTCACTGTTTAAATTAAACTTGGCCGTTTGTGACCACATTAATATTCTCTATTTGCAAGTTGGTGAGTAAACAAGTTTTATTAAGAGATTAAATACCTATAGGAAACGTGTTTGCAACTCTGGAGGGAGTTGCAACGAATAAGATTTGAGCTAACTTTACCTTCAGAAATGGATTTTATCGTTGGTCAAATCATATCAAGTCACTCACGGACATCAGATTTCGTCTTGGAATGCCCTGGAAGGTGTGTATGGAACTTATTGTTTAGCACTCTGCGGGACACGATGCCTATTTGTTTTCGTTGTATGACAACCACCACTCAAGTGAATCAAAGTAGGTGCACCAATCGATAATATATTGAAGCTCTTATTCCATAAGATTTTTACTGTCAATGAATATGGAGGTAGATTATAGCAGATACATTGACTCAGGTAGATCCGAACTTTGTTTATACACCAATTTGCATTCCCAAGCGCAGTTTGTGTCGGACGACAAGGTGAGACGGAGATGAAAATCTTTTATGAATAGAACATCAATATTAAAGTAGAATGTTAAGGAGTCCATAAAAGCGATAGCAGCGAACAGTGATTCACAATGTGGGACCAAAAATCCCAATAACTCATGCATAAAACGTAAAATAAAGTCAACTTGTAGCAAAGGAGGTGCTGGAATAACGTCACAGATTGATATTAAATCCAAGGTTTGGCCAAACAAGATACGCGTTGTATGAGAAAGTCAACCTCATTTCAATATACACACAAAAGATAGATATTCAGACAGACATACAAGCGATAATACTGCATAAAGTATGCTAATTTTGTCTGTTACGCCATGTTATATAATTTTATATTTTTTATATCCTATAAAAGCATTAAATTATGAGGAAAAAATGGCCAAACTTCGGGGAAACTTTCGTGCAAGAGGTGCATTACTCGGATCATACCCATTTCAAACGCTACAAAACCAGCATGACAGTTTTTACAATGGTTTGAGCTACTTCAAATATGGTTACAATGCACAAGTGCCCAAACTATCCTAGTTAGTTTTGACGTTGACACATGATGGATGCGGAATACACAGCTGGATATTTTATCACCAACCGCATCGCACCAAACCACCAGCTAAGATTTGGAAATTGAAAGATAAAAAAACGATAAAGCGTCAAAGGAAAAGTGCACATATATTTTTTGTCAACTACCAGAACGAAATGGCTTTATTGTTATTTTGCCGAAAAAAGAAAACACGCTGGTGGGATATACTAAATGAATGAATAAATTTTTATCCATACGAGAGTAAACGAGCGTCATGCTAGTAACAATGCTGGTGACGAAAGGAAATTCAATTAGATGAAAAATTTTCCTTTCAACAATACATTCATAAAAAAAATGTGAGCCATGAACTTTACAGTGTTCTCGTTAAAATAAGCACTACATTTAGGTAGTGTATTGACTTCTAAAAATGTTTACAATGACAAAAAGTTCAACAATGATTAGTGTCTCATGCAAAATGTTTTTTTTATTGCTGCTAATTAAACAAGTGCTTAACATTTCAACAGGAAACGGTTTTGGAGAGCTTTGAGCCATCCTGTTTATACACTTTTCCACTATGCAGCTTCGCCGAAATGGTTGTTATTACTGCTGAATCATTTTTAATGACCTTTGTGTACCGCACATCTAGTGCGTAACAATATTCAGGATTATGCTTCCATGAACTCCCTATGAATTTTTATAGTTTTTGCACTAAATATCTCGCATAGTACGCAGAAACACGAAGGACATTTACGAAGTGATAATACGGTACTCTGGTTTGTAAACGATACTCTTTTCTCACTGCATATTGTATAAAAAAATTCTTTAGTAGTTTGGCACTAATACTTGTTTGCACCGTTCATAATATATTGAATATATATTTTTAAGGTGATGTGAAAACAAAAAATCTCATGCATCTTTAATTACATTTTTGTAAACACTTTGTATGTAGATTTTAGTGGCGCTCGATGTACATACAAGGCAAAATAGGAGGGTAATTATATTTCAAGAATAACTTCCATTAATTCTATTTGTCTCTTGGAGTTTCTAACTGAAGTAGAAGAATATATCACGTCAGGATTTATTGTACTACTTGATTTTTTTCCCCAATGTATCAATTTGCAACCCGATCATGTGCATTAAACTCTCTAATCATAATCATTCTAGTTGGTATCAATTTTTCTATAGGAAGGCGTCATAAAACTCATAACGTGCGAAACGAAGAATGCAGGAACACAAAGATGACCACCACATGAGGTAAGATAGGCGTGATATTTGAAGAGAATTTTATGAGGATCCGTGTCGTGCACTTTGTCAGGTGCGGGAGACAAGAGACCTTTACGTATTGCACAAGTTAGACCTGTAAACTAAGACAGTTTAGTTTACTGCAACATTTATGAGAACCTACTTAAAATATTTTTGCCATTGCCATCTTCTAAACAACGGCATATTATGTTAATGACTTTAGTATGAGCTAAACTACTAAAGACACTCAAAATAGAGTGAAGCTAAAGACAGAAATGTTACACGGTAATATCTTCATTGTTTTTCATACGCGTTAATGTTGCGTACATAAAAATATGAAACTTGAGAACGTTGTCTGTGCCGAGTAGCGCCATGAGGGGGAGTGGAAGAAAAGGGTGAGTTGGAAAAGGCTGGACTTTTCGATTCTAATGCTAATATTTGGTTTTTGCTATTATTATATGAGTTTGATTATAGTCATTATTATCATTCATTGGATCTTTAAATAAAATATGAATCTCCCAAGAAGATCATAACATTTCTGAGCAAACTTTCTCAAACTGTTGAATTGAGCTAGGACCAAACATGAATGTATTTTTGTCGCAACGTTGTGCAAAAAAACACATCCCATCCATCCTTGCGAATTTCGATGTAGTACATAATGCGGTTGTTTTGGCAGATTTGCATAAGAATAGGAAAATATATGCAAATTTGTATTTTATAAGCTTAGTCAGCCCATCACTCTTTCTAGAGCCTTATACTGAACATTATAATCACATCATAAAAAACGGTCGCATTACCTGCACTTTGAGATGTTCGACTACAAACTTACGGTCCAACAAATTGAGATTCAGTTTTGTGTACCTTCTTGTATTACCGTTTTTCACATTACTTTATCCTCCTTTAATCTTTACATGCATAAATGTTTTGTAGTCAACATTGCACCTGTCAAAATTAATATGACGGATAAACGCACAAGTGCAAGATGTGGGATTGAATACTAATGGAAAAATGTGCTTAACAAAAAAAAAAGTCCAGCATTCAGCCAAGCGTAACGGCACTAAATGAACTAATAATTGTTTGTAAGATGAGCTACTGGTTCAAACGTGCTAAACTTCAAAAACTTTCGTTTAACAATACACTAAGGCAATAAAAGTTTGGTTTTTACGGGCTGTTTTTGCTCGGAAAAGGTAGTCAACAAGAAAAAGAGAGTTACACATGCAAAAATTAAGCTATTGTGTATGCGTCATCCAAGCAAAATGCGATGGAGAAGATGATGCAGTCAAAAATTTATTATTTTCTTTGCAGGGGGACGTCATAATAATAAAGAAAAGATCAGACACGGGCGATTACTTGAGAATTTATCAGCAATTTTTGGCCTACGTAATTGACCATTCTTCCTTTTTGATGTTCATGCGTCTAAGAAAAGTTGTAAAAAAATACCAAGCATGTGTAACACAAAGCTACTACTCGCAATGTAATAAAGATTCCAGTTAGTTCCAGCTCTCGGTTCATTAACAAAGACAATTTTTACCTTTTTTGCCTGCAATACCATATAGAGTTTACTTAATTGTTGTGCTTGGAGTGCTTCTACCTAATTCAGTTGAAGACTTGCAATTTGAGAGAAAGATAAAGTTGGTTTCATTTTGTTTACGTTTACGTTACTTCAGTATAACTTGGTGAGAGGGAATGGCGAAAGTTTAACTATTAAGTGCTACCCGTGTTAAGTCAATAATGAGGGGAATGAAAACAGGTAGGCTGAGCAAATACGCACAAAACCCATTTAATCTCAACATGACATTCAAGTTTAATACTTTCGCTGAAGTTTGTTTAGTACATAATGACAAGACAGGAAATATTTTACCATTTTAAAAAAGGAATTTCTTATTACCAATTACGACGGTTTTTTTTAGATAATTACGTCTAGTTTTAATTGGACTTACATTGGTTAAAATTGAGTGAAAGCACAGGGACAGGATATTATGTTATGATGTTTTCTTTTGCAGAAATATGTGAAAAGTCGCTAAATACCAGAATTCACTGCAGTTTAGCAAATGGCATTCTTAGTGATTCTGATGATGACGAAGACGATGTTTTATGCGATGTTCTAATCAGCTTCGGGAATGATGACTACTATCGACTACTATAGATGATAAAATATCTGTTTTTTTCTGACATGTTACACGCATCCGTCCGAAGTGAGATCATCCCTTGTGCTGTAGTTTTTAAAAAATGCTACAACTCTAAGCAAGTTTTTCATGACGTAAAATTTCAGTGCTGCAGGTAAGGATTTTTTTGCAAACAGGAAAAGGGAGAAACAAACATGTTGCCCATTGGTTCTTACATTTCCAAATCGTGAAACTTGATTACACTTTTGTTTGTCAGACTTTTCCTACAAATATAGCGATTTAAAAATATTTACTGTCTCAAGATGAATTTCTTTGTTTATATATATTTATTGGTAGTTCATTCAAAAGTTTATAATGCGGGTGCAGCAGGTATACTGTATGTTGAATGTTGTATATAAACATTTTCCTAGCTTTTATATTTCTGAAACATGAAATAAAGATCATCATGTCCCACCACGAGAACTATTTTCAAATTGCTTCAAAATAATCGCATATTTCTCCCTGTTGGTAATTTCGCTTTTTAGGTATTTAAGTTCGTTTTGACTAAATGCCTTTCAGCTAGCACGCTCAAAAGGGATACAATACAAAATACAAAGCTGTTTTCAGTTTTTAAATTGATTTTTGTTCATACACATAAGCCGAGAGAAACGTTATCAAGAAACCTTGTCCCACCAGGAGAACAAGTTAAACAGAGGCATGAGCGACTCTAATCATAGAATATGAATAATTCAAACATTGTTGTTCGTGGTTAGTCACATAATTTATTCGTTGTATCGGATTGTATCATTCGCTTAAAGATATTTTCCGTGACTATGCTATTGTCTTTAGTACAAATACATTCATTTTCGTGATTTACCGAGTGACAAAAATATACAATATAAAACCATGTTTGCCAAAAAACGTCAGAAATTCAAAAGTTCACATTAATGATTAATCACCAACTTGTGAATCACGATAACTCTAAGAGTAGCGAAAAACAAGAAAAGGAGCTTGTAATTTCACTAGGAAATGTACTAATAGTATCATTGACGGATTTGTTTTTCTCTTGTGCCAGCCATATACACATATACAGGAGGTCAGAGGTCATATATTAAAACATACTACATTTTAAACAGCGACAGCCCTTAACTGCATAATAAGGGCAAAATGTTATCTTTATCAATCAGTTTTCAGATTTTACATTACAATTTGTAATAGCCATCAGTAAAATTATGACATTTGAGGAAAGAGCTGAAGTATCAAACAAACGGTGTCTATTACTACAAGCGGCACAACAATAAGCTTTTTGCATGAACGTCTAACGCCTCCTTTCTCATCTTAATGAGAATTTTAAGGTAATTCGCAAACCACTCGGATAACTTGACCAAACTGCGAAAACCAAAGGTTCGTAAACATGAAAGGTGAGATGGTTGCGTTGCATTCTTAAAATACTACATATATCATAGAGATATTTTTATAGTATTTTTAAAAATGCGTGAAGGTTTGGCCTATCGAAAACACTATGATTTTAACGTTTAAGAAATATTCAATGAACGTAAATAACTCTTTCGCTATAGACTTTGATTGAAAATTGAAGTTATGTAGTTATGTGCTAATGCAGCCCGTTGATGACTGTGATAACAGTGCCGATGGCCTGAAAACGGGGTTCCTCCGATGTGATCATAGAGTTCAAGTATCGTGTCGTGATTCATAGGATCTACCTCAATTCTTGGTAACATGGATGGGGTCAGGCAACTCAGAGCTTGTCTGAGGTCCCGTTTTTTGTGAAGGGAAAATTTGTGAGTGAGAACTTTTATTACACATATCCAAAGTTGAGTTATAACCATAATAGTTGTAATTTGTAGGATACACACGATTTAATTATTTTCGCCGATACTTGATGTGTTTTAGAAAGGAGTGTGAAAGCTCTGTGGGTTTCTGATGGTTATCTTGTTTAAACAATAATAGGCTTGGACAGGTGAGAGGTCTTGAAGAGAAAAAATACAGTGGGATACAAATGACAAAAAAAGATGTATTTCGCATGATGGTGCCTGTTTCAATGCATAATATTAATTTTTAAACTAAAAACAAAATGAGTTTGGAAGCTCTAGACGTAACACGTAACAAAACAGTATTAATTTGTTGCACGCAAAACGGGTTAGCCCCAGGATGCAAAATGCGCAAAACAAAATTAGACTTTTATGGCAAGTTCCACACGATTTAATAAAATATTTATGAATTACTGAAAATTGAATAACATGGAAACAAACAAAAAGTTTTTACATCTGAAAATGGGATGCTGCAAAGCTGTCAACAGCTATAACAAAAGGCCCTTTTAGCCAAAAGTTAGTAATGAAGAAATATTGCCAGAAAAGTATTTGTAGTTACAAGCTAATCATGATATTATTCAGTAACCTAACGGGAGTTTCGTTTTCAAGGAGTGGAACTTCGAAAGGAAGTCAAATACTAATATATATTCTTTAAAACTTAAAATGATTTATGATTTAAACGATGCCAAAACAATCTAGCCTTTAGAACAGGAAAGCATTTACAAATTTTTGTATTTGGTTTTTCGCAATACAAACCCTCTACTAAAAGTTGTGCAGCAAAATAACCCTCTACCCACTCTTGATCCCCCAACAGGAAAAATATTTTGTGAACAACGTCAATTCAAATACAATTATGGCTTTTAGTATGAGTAAAATAATTTTTCTTCGCTGCAAATTCTCCAAAGCTGCATTGGCTGCAATAAATACATCAAAATTTTACAAATGTTCCAGCCTAGAGTGCAATTAACTATAAGTTTTGACTATGCATAAGGATTAGTGTCTCTCATATTTGAAAGTCACACTTTTACCCTTCAAGTTGAAGTTAAATGCGTCCCATGATTGGCAACTTTCGTTGAACATTCCATCAAACCCATATCCATCATAGCGTTAATTACAGCCAAATACATGAAGAAAATAGTAATTAGACAAGTTGCCAGTGAAAATTGTTAGAAAACCAGCTTTTTCTTCTGGCGATAGACAACTTTCTGACAATCTTGCCAATGGATATGCCAGTAGAACCCGTAACTTATCACTATTTAAATTACAAAACAAACTTTCAATAGCGTGCTAGAAAAACTTTTCGTCCAAAACTATCTATCAGATTTTTCTGATATCACTAAAAGTGAAAAACAAACTCATGCATGCTGTGTTAGATGATATCCCTGATACCTGAATGACTTGATTTCAGCTTTGCCGACTAAAGTTGTAAATCATCATTTAAGAAAAAAATCAAGAAGAATGACTGCTAATTAACTTTGAATGCATGTTATGCCAATCAAACCCTCATAGAAATCCGTTTTTATAGAAAACCTTGTCTATCATAGATTCCCATTTGCAATTAGGCCCGATTGAGCAGTGTTTGAAGCTGGAGCCATATTTATACATTTTATAATCATAGACTCAATAGAAAATACTTTTAAAATGTTCTGCGCAATATGGACTATTATCCATCCATACAACTTGCACCATTCACTGGAGCCATATTTATACATTTTATAATCATAGACTCAATAGAAAATACTTTTAAAATGTTCTGCGCAATATGGACTATTATCCATCCATACAACTTGCATCATTCTTATATGTGAAAGCATCGCGTTATACGCAATTAGCCAGCTCCAGGAGACTGGAAACCATGTCATTAGATTGGCGACAAGAATTCAAATCTTCTAGAACAACACGACCATAGCTTATCCCGGCCCTGCGGCGCATACAATCTCTTAGGCGTCTCACAATTTAATTTGTACGTACAACGCCCACCATCCCGCATTAACAACTTTTTTTCTTCTTCTTTTCACTACGAAAATATAATTATTATGCAAATGAATTCAACAACAACAGCCACTGCATTATCATGTAAACAAAATTTTCTGCAGGTAATTTCTTGAACAATGTAACTGGGAAAACATGCATCTCTTTCATTCTTGGTCCCCATTTACCCCATGATATATTACACTCCTGTCAGATACATTTTTATTTATATAACGCTGCAGTCATCGATCCACAAAAAAAGTCATCTCCATCAAGTGTTAATTTGGATTCAACAATTACATAATCAAACCAGAGGCTTATTTATAGCACGTGTCAAGTTCGGAATCTCAAGAGCGTAAACTGGAGTTTTGTTTATGACCAGCAATTCCATGGTCAGGGACACAAGTGTGAAGACTCGCTGGTTTTTGGCCTGAGGTTAATCAAAAATGGTATATTTCATGGAAATGATTAATATTGACATGCCCATCAAAAAAATAGTCAAGCTAATTGGAAGCAGTGGTGATAACCAAATCAAATCGAGAAGGGATTAGGACTGACTTGTTTAACTACGTGCAAAGACACATAGCGTGGTAAACCCGAATGCGGTTTTTGTATGGTCCCATCACAATGAAGTGGATGGTTTTCTTATTTTTGAGATTTATGGGTAGCGTTGTCCGCAATAAATTCGTTCTGACATTACATTGCTATCAAGAGAACAACACAATTTCCAGTAGTATATAAACAAGAAAATTGCTTGTTAATGAGTTTGGAAACAGTGGAAAACACCGCTGGACATACTTGATTATGGAAATGACAAGCTTGGAGAATCAAATTTGAATAAGACATGGAGTAAAGATTTCTAAGAAAATAGAAGTGGCAAGTGTTGAGAAACTAAACAATTCAAAAAAGGAAATGCCTTGAGCAAAAAACAAAACGTTGGTATTCT
>JAAXOA010003444.1:0-11485 GCA_036561885.1 Salina celebensis
GAAGAGGTTTTTTGCTATTTAGCTTGCTTGGTGGTATTTTCGTTCGTTGTAATTGTGCTTATTATGAGGTTCCATTGTTCAGGCGGCTCTATTGTATCAAAGGAACACTTTGTTTCTCATGAATCCTGGAAACGGAAAATGAAGCTTTGCAAGCGAAAGCGTTCTTGTGACTAGGACAAGGCTGCCTACAATGCAAGATGTTGGCGGCAGTTATCCTTCTATTTAATTGTTTTTCGTTGAACAGGATAGGAAATTAACTAAACTTTTTGAATTTGAAAGCAAACAGAAAGGGAACACATTTTGTGTAATGGGATGAAAAACCGAACGGTTGAACCAAATTGATACGTAATATTGTATGGCGTACGGGTAGTGTATGTATATAGTATTGTATGTACACTTGACTTTTCAAGTCTCCAGGCTAATGTACCGGACTCTCATGAACAATTCATGTTGGATGTGAAAGGGTTGGGACTTCTCGAGTGTTGAATTAGGGCAGCCGCTCGCTGTAATAATTTGTAGGAAATGTGTGTAAACTGTGGAACTAGCAATTTTATTTTAAAAAAGTACCGTTTACAAACCCCATGATAAATAGTGCAGAATGACGTATCAGTATTGTTTTTTGTTTTAAAGCTGTCCACACAAAAATATACTATTATTCAACCCTTTTTTTACTTAAAAATCATTAGCGTTTGTTTTGTCAGAAGATTGATATGTGGAAATATTATTGTAAAACAGTCCTTCGGAAAGGCCCACACTTGAACAATTCCCCTACAAAAAACGTTCGGTTGGTGACGATGTTTTGGTGTTCTTGTTGTGTGAGACCATCTTAGAAAATGTGTTCACAGTGTGAGAAGACTTTGGGATTTGACCTTTGAATAGGAAATCCTATGAAAAGTTTATGAACCATCTTGTTTCCCTCTTGCGCGTATAAACAAAGTAATAATCATAGCATGAAGGCTTTGCTACAAGCCAAGAAAAAGGAAGATCATGATGAAGAAAAAATAACAATCAATTTTTACGACTCTTTAAACCCTTATTACATCTATACAAGTAAGCTTGTACACGAAAATAGGACGGAAAACACTTACTTTTACTATGCATATGTTAATTTTATAAATGTTTTTTTTTGTTCAAGTAGTATATTATATATACCTACAGTATTCCATCATTCCTTCTCTTTTCGATTTCCTTCTTTTGCCACATGCTAAGGGAGGTGTATACTCGGCTCAGGTTGTTGCCAAGAAAAACTTCCTTCAGGCGTCTGCAACATATTTCAAACAAGTGGACAGGCAACCCTTCAAGGATGTTTTTTCATCATATATTTTCATCTTCCACCTCCATAAGGGAGGTGTATACTCGTCTCAGGTTGTTGCCAAGAAAAACTTCCTTCAGGCGTCTGCAACATATTTCAAACAAGTGGACAGGCAACCCTTCAAGGATGTTTTTTCATCATATATTTTCATCTTCCACTTCCTATTTTAGCCTCAGGTGAATACAAAAAAACAAGATACTCTCTCAGTCACTGGCTCACGCTTCTGGACAGCAGCTTATCGTTATGAAAACTGTGTTTTTCCTCTGGACTAACAGTACACCTTCGAAAACTTAGCCCTGGGAAATGTTTTTAAACTACATTACCATGATAATATGGTTATTGCGATGGTGATGATGATAGTTCCCATTTTCATCACATCCTTCCGATTTTTTTGTTAGTGGACTCTTCTGCGAAATACAATAAAAATGCATGACAGGGACCTGCTTTTTCACATCAAATCTATAATAGCCATGAAAAATATGAAAAAACAGGCTTGTTCCCTACGTGAATATTTTTTTAACGTTTGCCACCACCTCCACTAACAATATTACGAAAATGTCCTTTTAAATGTAACGCACGTATTTGATGTTCCTCGTGTGGATGTGTTTGCGATATTATTCACTTCCATAAAACTTGTTACTTGTCCAGTAGCCATGAGGAAAAATCTTACAATGTGTATTCTTTGTTATAGGTAGAATGAAGTCTTCAAGCAAGCTTGGAGATATGAGATCTCTTGCAAGCGTTTAGATGCATGCTGCATATTGTTTCTACGCATATGCATTTCATACCGATTCATCTTCAATATTAAATCATGTAAGATAATTACAAAGCCGCCACAAATAATAACATGTATACTTTCATGTAATAGATATGCGTATATAACGAAATCGCTACATATCAATATTCCATGAAAATGAACCTCTCCGGATCAAACTTTTCTTTGGTACTTTATTTTTAAAACGCACATTCATCGCCTTTAGATGCCATTTCTGTATCCTACGAAATAATTATATGTTCCTATAAAGTGCATCTGTGCAGTATAGTGCACCACATTAACATTTACTATTGTCTAGTACAAAACATTAGGATTTGTGCCCAAATGTTGAAAATGATTATGGATGGGAGTATATGACATAATGCTTCATGTAGCGAGCTGGTGTGTACATCCACGTTTTGTGGGTTTATTATATTGTACTCACAAAAAATGGTCCTTTTTCCTTGTGGAGTGTATTGGTCGAGACTTGGGGAAAAAGCGAAGTAGTGAAGCACTGATAAGAGATTAAAAGCGAACTATTTTTTTCTATGCTTAGTGGCAGTCTCTGTGAACAGCTGCCCCTTTGCTCATTATTGTTTTTTGTGTGGAAAAAGAGGATGGACAGCGTTATAAGATATGAATGTAGTGCGTTTAGAATACAGATAAGGTACATAGAATAACATAATAATACCTATATGTATGTATATTTAATATTTGTTCAGATATCCGTGCATCCCCCGCCGTCATTTTCCAGTTGAAATGAAAACTGAAAAGAGGATGCATGATACTTGCATATAAACAATGTGTCTAGCTGAGTCGTCTTCGCACTCCCAAAAAATTACGTTGAATGTATATCTTTATCAGGTTATCTAAATGTTCAGACAATTTATAGCCTTATGAATGCGAGCTTCATCCTCTAACTTGTGATTTGTTCACAAAAGTCTTAAATATCATCATGCTTATGATTTTATGTTGGTAGTTCATCAACTTCAATCCTTCTCTTAATATTTTTGTTACGTACAAAACAAGAATCCTTTTTATATTTTAAAAAAGACTCACAAGTCACAACAAGCTAGTAGGCTGTGGACTTCTTGTGTCTCCTGTCATTCCTCCCAGTTCCAGAGTGCACAACGTTTTCATAGTGTATATTATGTGCTGAAGTGAGTATGACAGGAGCGTGAAATAAGTGAGCTTGTATCTTTTGAAATGAGTAAAAACTTCATATCTGGTTAAATTTTTTGTTCGCAGACAATTTTTCTTAAAGTGCCTTCTTCTAATCTACTCAGCCGTTAATAGTAGCACAATAACAGCAATTGGTTATTGAACAGACCCTCGTCTTGTTGGAATACATTCCAGTGGTGGTACAGGAGAAAAAGGGATAGCGAATTGTACCATTTTTTCTTCATCGCTCGCATAAATTTTCCTTTGAAGTGGAATTATATGTGTTGATGTTACCAGTTTTTTACCCCTGGCCTTTCTTGACATTCCAGGACAGGCGAAACCAAATAATTCATTTAGCTACATACTTGAAAAGAGGAAACGTGTTATTTTTTACGTTTTCCTTCCTCGGGTTGATGCAGGTTCAATGGGCCAACCACATTATATTACATAATACACAGTCGTATTTTAAAATGAGTTTTCTTTTAATAACACCAGCAAGCGCAAGGATGAGAGTTAAGTTTGAGTTCAGGAACGCCTGTGCTAAGAATTCACACACTTGACTATAGTTTGATAGACTTTAAGCAGAATTTCCGTCGTGGGGTTTTGCATATAATGTGCATTTCGTGAAACGTTTGGTACTTTGTTTGTGCAAGTTTACCTTTCCTGTGATTCATAAAAAAAGTAATGGGTTTTTGCAAGCATGAGGAAAGCAAATCTCTCTGTACTTTTATGTGTTTGCCTTGGTAGTTGACTTTATCGGTGACATTCTCTCATGACAAAACTTTATATTTGCCAAAGCAATTCCGCCTAAATTGTACTAATGCTGTGCGTCTTGCAGAGAACTCGTAATGGATTTAAAATAGGAACCAATTAAAGAAAGGTCGTCGTCTTGTGTATTAAACTGTTCTCATTGTATGCTCCAAGCTAAATATGCTGTGGTATTATAATCTTGAGTGTTCAAAGAATGACTTCAAGTCAGAGAAGAAAAACTTTTGCAATTCAAAAGTGAAACAAACTTGTGCAAGCTGTTGACAGACCGAATTTTGAAGGAGATGTAGAAAAAGTGGTGTACACTTCAACAATGGGTTTTACCCACTCTTCCTCAAGAGACGGCGAATTGTGTGTGTATACTTAAAATAGTCATGGTGTAAACAGTGAGTAATATGAAACAAGTGAAATGGCATAATTTCGCAAACTTTGGTGGCGCCCCAAAAAGGAAGGAGGGAAGCCGAGGAGGAAATGACGATCTATTTTTTGTTCACAAAGGAAAACGGGGGAGTTTGTTTACTAGTGGTGCTTCCAAGTGGAATACTATAGATGCTTTCTTGAGCTGAAGGTTGCACCATAGACCATGAGCAAATAAGAAAAGGAGATGAAAGAAACATTACACTCCGACAAATTATATTCTTTAAGATAATTTATGATTTTGCTGCACCCCTTGGACATTTTATAGTAACTTATTGCTATTGTGGTGAGGCATTTTGCACCTTTGAGATTCTCTCGTGGAAAACTTGGATAACAAACTAGAAGTTGGATCATTCCATGTTCTCCAACCCCATTATCTCTTACGAAAGTTGTAGAAACAATTTTATACCTATGCATTTTGTTAACTTTTCTTCGGTAGTTTAACACGGGAAAAAAGTCATCTTGTTATTCGCCAATATATCATGGTCTGTTAGCTACAAAGAATGCGTATAAGCCACATATTTTCTCCTATAATTACTAGGTTTATAAGTTTTCTTTGAGAAAATAGTTTGCAACGGGAAAATATGGTTTTTCTCTGTAAAATCCTTTAAAATTGTACCAGTACAAGCCCACCTGTTGTTGTCTAAAACTTGGCAGAATGCGTATAGTAGCTCTACAATGCGCACATTTTAAGCACATACCATAACATGAGCTCAGTAATGTAGTTTCCCTGCAATTCATACCACATAAATACGTCAGTGCTATATGACAAAAGACATGTGCATGTATAGGCATGTAAGATAATTGCGGGTAGGGTTTTGTGCACTATCCACATTTTTGTAAACTTGATCCATGTATTTTCCTCGTAAGTTGACCATGACTCATGCGAGTAATATTTCATGAAGACTGCAATAGCTTCGTTGCTAGCCCACTCTGAAAATTGAAGTTTAATGTTTTGCGGTTCCGCACAGGCTCTTGTATTCTTTCATAACTTTTCTACAATGATGTGGTGGTACGTGCTATCTGCAAATGTTCCCTAGCTACTGAAATACCGGCAGAAAAGCACCTTTAGAACTATTTGTAGGGGAATATCTCTTTCTACTCAAGACTTCAAAAATGTGTCGGTTTTAAAATTCACAAACCGATTTGAATAATGCCATGTACTTAACGCAAATGTTGCTCCTATTTTAACCACTACCTCAGTCTTTTAAAATAGTATTGTTACAGTTGTCTACCAAATTTTTATAGAAAAATTCCTGTACTTAGTTTTTTGCTGTTTGTCATAAATTTTGCGGAACACGATTTTTTATCTAAAAAAATTGTATCATAAACTCGTACATGTTATGGTTTCTTTGGCAGTTTGAATTTACTTGCTTCGTGAACTAATGATTAGTCAGAAAAAAATAAGAAAAGGCTCTTATTTCACAGGATTGTTGGTTAGAAATCGTTTGCATTTCTTACAACATATTCCTAGTCACTACTGCATTTTTTATACTGTGGTTGGTTACCACTAAACAAGAGGATAATGATGATAAAGCAGTCCGCGTCATTCAAAGTTTTGAATAGCAAGAAGAAGCATTCATAGTTGAGTACAAAGCCTATTAAGAAAAACGCACTTGTTCAAAGTAGAGCTTTGTTGGTTAGGGAAAATTTGCAAATCCCCTTTGTATCCCTACTTAGCTTCCAAATACTCTATCATTGTTACAATTTTTCCTTGTCATTTTTTCTCAATCGTTCAACAGTACCGTATTATGATTTGTGCTCAACAAGACGACTTTTTTCCCCTATTTGCATTACTATTTCACTTTTGATTTTAATAGTTCGCCCACTTGAAAATTACAATAAGAAAAGAAGAACAAAGTAGGGACGGAGAATAAAACGTGCATTGTAATACAAAATTAACAAGTCTTGCGGGCTAATATTTGTCATACGTATTTTTGACTGAAAATGTGTTTTACCCTGTTGTCGTGAGCTACAGCACACGATCAAGGGAAGTGTGCAGATTTTTTTTCGCAATAGAATATTCAGTGACGTGAGCATGTAAAACAATTGTAATACAAGACGGAGATGTATCTCAGTGATTCTATCATAATAATATCATGAATGGAAAAAAAGAGAAAAGAGCCAGTCAGATTTTGAAAAGTATAAAGCGTGACAATAAAAACGAAACAGTTGGTGTTTTTTAAAACTGGTAAGGTGGAAATTGAGATTTTTTAAGAGAATCATCATCACGCTGTAAACATTGCAGAACAAATCCTATTTGTTAATGTCTTCAGTGGCAACGGAAAGTTAAAAATGTAGTTACTGCGAAAATAGTGGCTCAGTGCGTTTTTAACAGTGAAGATAGTGGCGTCAGTGATAATTTCGTAGTGTTATGTTTCATCTCCTATAAAAGCTAGTTACAGACAAACTTGTTTCAACTCTACTTAAATCATGGTTGGGAGAAGCAAAAAAGATTTTTACGGATTGTGTATGAAATTTCACCGCAACAACAAACACAATAAGTTGATTTTTTGGGCGAAATATACACGATAAAAAGTTTTGGAGCTTTCTACATTGTATATTACATAGGTTATCCATTACAGTAAATCAACCGTGAAGCTTTCATGCTTTTCCAATTCAATATTGTACACTCCTTCGCTCTCTGTGAAAGGATCTGTTACAGTACTAGTGTGGTTATTGTTTAAAACTGGTCAGATTTAGGCATACCAGTTATTATTCATCACCGGATTCTATGACAAGATTTGCCACTCGCGATGTCTAGTGATTTTTATAAAACAATATGAGTGCAATATGGCGAAATGATCTTTCTGGGTGCAAAATATTTTATAAGTTGAAGAAGAAACCGCAAGCTAGATGAGAGTGACTTCATACCGAGATTTTTATTGTATTCCCTGAACTCTTCAAAAACAATTCTAGTAAGGTGTGGTTTCTATCACGTTTTACGTGTCTGCATGTAAATGGCAGTCGGTTTTTGTAGTTGTCTGTCAATATTGTTTCCTTGCTTTACCAGTCAACAAAGAGAGAGGTCAAGGGTGTACTTGGAAACCTTTTTTTGCGTAAAAAAAACAGAATCCAATCTTCTCTCAGGGAGGCAGAAGAGCTTTACCTTGTTATTATGTTATCGTAAAAATTGACTGTTTTTAGTGTTCTTTTTTGTGATTGCTATTTTTTCAATACATTTTTTTGCTGGTTGCACAATAATTACTCTGTCAAATCTGTTGTCTGTTCGAACGGTTCATTTTGATTGTGTTTTTAGTCGTGTTGTTCGTGTGTTGTTTGTCAGGCCTGCATTATTCCATTTATTTTCATGCCAATGCCCACAAAGAAACGGTTGATGGTATGCAATGGGCGACGTGAGAAAATCAGTTCCAAGGAAATATTCGAGTGAGTTATTATGTGGTTGACAGAACTGACAGGAGACCCAATGCATAATTTGCGGACCCGGATAAAGCGCCGGAAAGAGGCGCTGAGGAAGACGGGTCATTCTTTTGAAGGCTCGTCTTCCAAAAGCTCGTCAGTGGAAGCGGACTGGCAGTTTGTTAACTTCAACCCTTGTATGTATGGACCCCGAAAAAGTATAGAAAATGGAGATTCTGTTGCAGCAGTGATTGGAACTTATGTAAATGTGGATGGCTCTTCTGTCTCAGGATCAATTACAAATATTCATCAGGCTTGCACTGGGGAAAATTCTGTGGAGGGATTGACAAGACAAGATAGTAAAGTGAGTGTAGGATCAGTCCAGTCTAGCTCGTCAACTGTGCTTGGATCTACAGAGGATTTTTACGAATTCCCCACGAGCACGAATTTAAAGCAGATTGTTCCTGCCTGTAGCAATAACGCTAATCTGGTACACCAGCAGCAAAGTCAAGTCGTTCCTTCAGTATCTCCTGAGGGCATCCTTCCACAGCGAGAGAAAGATGGAGGATTACCGTGCAAACGAGATTCTCTAATCCACCAAAAGCAGTTAAGGCACAGCATTACCTCTGCGTTCGATTTGCTCCCGAGCCCAATCCAGGTTCAAGGACACCGATCACCATCCAAGCTATCTTGTGCTTCTCCTGAAACCGCTAAAGCCAAAGCAGTTTCATCAGATTCTGTGGTCGTAACTGTTTCGAAATCTAATTCAGTCTTGTCTACTTCTTCCTCGTCATCTTCCACACCGTCAGTTTCTGCATGTTCATCATCAGGATGTTCCTCTAATCCGGTGAGTCGGAGCTCAAGCTCAAGATTTGCTCCGGCAGTTCCTCAAGTCTCAGTCTAAATTTTACATACCATCACCTGCTGCTCCGTATCCTCTTCGTAACCACTACCATGCTTCTCGCCCTCCTTTGCCATTACCTAGAGATGCATCAATACGTGGATCTAGTAGACCCCACTCGTGGGACGCTGACTTTGCCAGCGGAGCACTTGTCAATGCTAGCCGAGAATTTGTGTATGTCAAAAAACGACGAGAAGACAACCCTCCATTGCCATTACCTAGAGATGCATCAATACGTGGATCTAGTAGACCCCACTCGTGGGACGCTGACTTTGCCAGCGGAGCACTTGTCAATGCTAGCCGAGAATTTGTGTATGTCAAAAAGCGACGAGAAGACAACTCCCGACCAAACTCTAATCATTCGGACGCTCAGGATTCAAAAAGGAATTCATATCATAATGCCCCATATGATGAGCTAGAGTCCAAGAACAAATCACGAAAAATTCCAAGTCTGACGCCATCTCCTCAATGGAATCCATTGTCATCGAAACCAGTGATGAGAAATGTTAGTAAAAATGTGTCCCCGATGTTTGGAAGAATCCCAAAACCACCACCATTGCCGTCATATTCATTGGAAGAATGGATGAATGTACAATCTTCTGTTGAACAGTTTCCTGCTCCACCACCTCGCCAGCCTAAAAGCCGATCTTCAAGTAGACCACCACCGCCTCCGCCGCAAAACGTTCCAGTAATAAAGTCATTTAACAGCAGGGTTTCAGCTGTTGGCTCATTATGCTTGAGTTTGATAAACCCAAACAGTAATCATGCATGTATGTTTTTAATTTTTTTTATGATTTTTATTTGCAACACGACAAAGCATTTCAACATTAATTAGAACCAAATTAGTCATGAAATTTACGTCAATACAAGAGTTGTGTTCATGCGAGTCAGACATTTATAGAAATGTTTAGTTTATTCGCAGAACGATTACCAAATCCGTGTTGTAACGCACAGCACGTTATTGTTGTAAACTATCAGGATTTTCATGTTTACTGTTGATCATAACTTTAATGCTCGCATCATATCATATTACAAAAAGGAATCCGACTTCCTATTCATAGAACTCTTTGGGTGGTATACTCCTCTCAAAAGATGATGTTGTTTCACACTTTCATTTTTTACTTGGCTGCCTCCTCCAGATCGCCTCAAATAGATGCAAATTTGATACGACTTGTCGTGAAGATCGTAAACAAAATAGTTCTTAGGAGTAGATAACCTACCAGGTTTCAATTGTCTGTTACTCCGCTTGACAAGAACATGCACTAAGCAGTTTGTAGATTGTGGAGCGAAATAGATTATGCGGAAATATGATCTAGGCATTAAGACTGGCATTTCTTAGCAATTTAGAGTAGCAGGTTGTCATCAATGCAAAAAATGCAGTAAAAATGAAGTCTTACTTGTGGAATTACTCTTTTAAACTAATCGTCGTGAGAAGAATATGGAAAGTCTCATAAAAACTTGGGCTCCGTGTTGAGCGGAATAACATGGGGATTATAAAACTGTACGGTAATTATTGTGTCTTTGGAACAAGATGTGTTGTACGCGTTTAGTAATAGGTGTATGGCTTTGTTACGCAATCTTTTTCAACCCTCTTGGGAAATTGTTTATGTGTGAAAACTGGAACAAGGTTCTTTTTGTTCTGTTGAGCATACAAAGTTGAGATTTGCAAGCGTTTTAAAATCTTGTCAGCAATCATCCTATCATTTGGGAGAGACGTAACGTAATTGGTAGTAGAATCCGATTAATCCCATTAATTCATACATACAATTTAAATGATTTCTTTGAACCCTAGGTGACCGACCTTTAACAGGTTCCGGAAGTAGTTCAGGAAACTTGAAAGGCGACAAAAGACCTGATACTCTCAGCGAAGAGAGACATGGAGAACGATGGCCTCGTGTGTCCAGATGAGGAAATGGACAGGTAATGCTTTTTAAATCCTTTTTCTTCCATTTAGTATTTTTATGTACATATAATATATGTATGCTTTCAAAAGTATTGATGCGAATCTATATCAATGCAGCAAGTTCATTCTCATTTTAATTTTAGATTACAAAAGTTTCGTACTTTAAGATGTTGCAAGTTCCGCTTTACTGATTTCAGTTTATGACCCTTTTACTGCCATCTTAAGTACTTTTTATGGATTTTGAGAGAGGATAGTTTGTATAATGTATTCATTATAGCGAGGAAGTTCAAAAGTTGTAAAATCTTAACAAGAGTTCCAACTTGTATTCCGAGGAAACAAGATTCCAAGAATACTATATATGTTTCCTTCAAATATGTGTTGAAAATGAACATGGAAAGTACCTAAAAATATAAGTTTCATAATAACATTATCATTTTTCTGTAAACTTTAGTATTGGGTTGGCTTCCTGGATGTTTCATAAAAATCAGGATGTCAACAGATACACAAGCGTTGTGCTGGTTTTCATGTTCTCTTCACCATATCACCATTAAAAGTTTACTGTAGCCGTTATGACATATATATTTGGTACATAATTATGTGACTGCGTAATATAATTCCTATGGTAGAGCACGTGGAATATAGGCATTTAGCAAAATATAACATAATGGTTAATGGTACAGAAGTGGCCGTATTTGTATTGATGCCTAATCAGACCATCCATTTTCCTCTCCTTAGGGGCAGTTGAAAGAGAAACTGAACATTTTATATCGAACAGTTTACTACATACTACTACTTTGTATTAATTTATGTTATTAAGAATGCTGATCACATATTGGATTTACAGTTTACTCAAATTGTGGTTTTTATTCAGTCAATGTGGTTTTTGGTTATGATTTTCCTTATAATTTT
>JAAXOA010003445.1:0-11484 GCA_036561885.1 Salina celebensis
AAAACGAGATCGGTTTTTGTGGGGAAATGTGTTCTTTTATTGTTTACTGTACCATTTTAAAATAATACGGTTTTAGGTAGCGTGAACTGAGCCTGAGCGTGGTTGCTGACTCTGTTGGTATATTTTTTCATTCTCAAACAAATGCCTATTCATTATAGCATACGATATCACGAAGATTATTGGTCTTTAGGGATTTGTTTGATGTTGATTGGAAAACTGCAAAAGTGGATGCTTAAAGGATATTACGGATATCACTCGTTTTCACATTTCTCATGGTGCCTGCAGGAAAAGTGAGTTTTGGTTAGGTTAGGTTACAATGAACTTCAACTGTAATAGTAAGCCAAATGCCAATTGTCAATTCGGATGTCGCGTGTTTTCTATACAATTAAGGTTCCATTTAATCTTGATTTAATAAACATTTGATAACTTTAATCCAATCTATTGCGTATCCATCCATAAAATTGGTATGTTGAAATGAAAACTCGTGTAGATTCTAAGTGCTCAAGTATGGATAACATCAAATATTCAAACCGTTAATAGTATTGTCACTTTTTGAAATAGTGTGAGTGCCATTTAAAAGTGGCAAAACTCCGCGTGCTGATCTGTCTGTACATTCCTCTAATCTCATCGAAAGTCATGGATTGTCGAAACAGTCAACTAATTCAATCGTGGTTAGACTATATTGCTCCGTTTAAGCCTCGACAAAATACTTGTCGATCAACTTGGCTCGGCCTTAGTTTAAAAGCGTGTCTGTCACATGTAGCGTGTCTGCGTTGACTGGCTTTCACTCAGACTGATACAACTTTTCGCTAACGGAATGACATCACTTAGGAATTACATGTTGGTAGAAATGTAGACTACTCCACATCAAACTATCTTCAACATTTTCACCTTCCCAAAAACAACACAGTAACCTCATCGAGTGAGGGCAAATATTCCCTGCTTTCGTTTCTAGAAATCGAATACAAATTGTGGTTATAGCGTCAAGAATTGGGACTGATATTGTTTAAGTTTACTTTTTCTTGGAAAGCCCCCACCGTCAACGTAGAAGGCCGGGTTAAAGTTAAAGCTATATGCAATAATGAGAACTACTTCAAAAGCTGCTAGTTGCATTGTTATTATTATGGTTTGTGGATTACTTAGAATGATACTAAAACTCTAACACGTGTGAGGCTTTGTGTATCAACACGCTTTAGACTCAAAATTCTGCTAATTTTCTGCCATCCTCATATTAATTAATTGCCTTTGAGCCATCTAAGTCCGCTTTCTCAAGAATCTATATACTACATAGGTATATATAGTATACGATTGCTGGGATGGAATAACCATTCTCCTGAAAAGAAATAATATTGCTTTCACCGGAACATCTTTGAGCCATCATAATCATTGAACTTGTTTTTGAACATTGAACTTTTGTAATTTAAATCATGCGTTACACACAAAACAAGGCAACCGGTAGCCCTTTAAAATTATGTAATATATAATAGACAATTTCATTTTGAAGTTAATGAATTTTCCCTTGTACTTTTCTGCGTATTAATACAACATTTATTGATTTTACGCACACATTAGCTTTTGTATAGGGACTACTTTCAAATTATTTTTGGGAGGGATTCTTTTTGTTTAACACCGTTTTATATATAATATATATGTATATATGTATGCAATACAATATGATAAATTGAAGAGCGTAAAACTGCACAATTTAATCTCAGAATTTCCAAGTGAATTATATTTCACGTATGAAATTAACTGGCAAAATTAGGTTCTTGTTTGAAACGCACTAAAAGCTACTCTCGTGATTTTCACCTTCCAGTAATGCTATGCTTTCCCTTTTGTTCTTTGTATCGCCATTCTACTTCAAATACCACTACTGTCATATTAGAGCTGCGTGGAAACGCCAAGCCTGCACAAACAATTCTCAAGAGACACATTCACATTAGTAATGATAAAAGTATAACTTCACTCTGAGGAGAAAAAAATGGGAGGAAAGATACAATGCTGAAACACTGAACTATACATAATTCAGTAAACGGACGGTAAGCATTTGTAACGGCGGTAAGAAAATTACCCGCAAACATCTTAGTTGCATACTAATTTGTTTCTTGGATTAAACTTGTCTGCGAATTTTCTCTCTGTAAAAGCATATCCTGCAGTCAAAATCCTTACTCAGTAATTTCATTATGGTGACTGTGTATCTACGAACTTTCTCTTGCTTTCACATATTTTTGTGTTCACTTTGAGTCGAATGGGTTTAGCTATCTATATATAGTACTTTACACTTAACAAGAAATGTTTGTCGTCTTTTCAACGAATAACTGCCATCACACTCGACATTCTTATTGTTATTATCTTGTAAAAGCAGTACTAACATCGTCCAACGATCCGGATAAAGCCTTTTCTTCAAGAAAAAAGGGAACACTACGAAATGAGTATGTACAAATAACACAACAAATGCGAAGTACTAGAATTTAGATATATTAGGATGGATGTATTGGCATTCTTAATCTTAAGAACATTTTCAGAAAAAGAACCATGCCATTTCAGTGTGCTACATACAAGTTTAAGGCACTGGCTTTCTCGCACTTCTTAAAAAGTCAACCTTTTTCAAAATGATCCTCAGCGTTGCGTTTTCGGTAAAAATGAGGCATCGCTTGGAAGAATAGAATCTAACAGAAAAAAAATCATGGCTATGCATCAGTGAACGTGTCCTCTTAGAAATATTAAAACCGGAACAAGCTCCATTCTATATTCAGGGTTTATCAACATATATTTCCTTTCCTGGACCACGTCCTTTCCGAAATTGGACGGTTAGTCGATTATTTTCCCCGCTGGCCATTCGAATTGCTTGCCTAGACGCAAAATGGTTCTGCTAATTTGACTGAAATTGAGTGCATGGCTTTCTCGCACTTCTTAAAAAGTCAACCTTTTTCAAAATGATCCTCAGCGTTGCGTTTTCGGTAAAAATGAGGCATCTCTTCTCTTGGAAAAATAGAATGGAACAGAAAAAAATCATGGCTATGCATCAGTGAACGTGTCCTCTTAGAAATATTAAAACCGTAACAAGCTCCGTTCTATATTCAGGGTTTATCCATATATATTGTGAGACCACGTCCTTTCCGAAATTGGACGGTTAGTCGATTATTTTCCCCGCTGGCCATTCGAATTGCTTGCCTAGACGCAAAATGGTTCTGCTAATTTGACTGAAATTGAGTGCCTACATGCGACTAGCCTGAAACCTGGAAACCCCTAATGAGTATTAATGTGCGGGCGGGTGGAGTGTATTGGGACTTGGGACCATATTATATTACAAGTAGGTCTGTATAAACGCAAAAACAAGAGTGAACAGAAAACAATGGATTACGATTTGGAGAAAAGGTAGGGTTGCCTTTCAAATGGAATCGCTGGTTAAAAACCGCCATAGGTTTTTCAATAGCTAATTGTGTTGGTACATACATGGTTTATCTCTATCTACATTTGGAATGCTCGTTTCGTAGTCTTACCATGGCAATTTCGCAATATATTCTTTTCATGGGATTAAAAAACACACATATTCTATTTCTTGAAATATAAGTAGCTTACGTACAAGCAGTTGTCTGCAAATAGTAGATTGAGTTTAACAGTTAAAAAAATTACGCATATATAACAAAGACATTCATATCGGATATGAGGGAGTATTACAAAAGAAATTAAACACAATACTATATATATAACATTTTCTCTTAATTTTATAACATAATCTTTGTTATTACACGGAAGAAACAAAAGAACATTTGTCAGATTCAGATTTCGAAAAATGTACACTGAACTATAATTTTTGATAATACAAAAGAAAATTTGGAACAATACGAAAAATGTTAACTACAGAGTATAATATATGTGTAGATCAAAGTTTGTGTTACTAGAAAAGGCTTTCATCTACGGAGTTTATGCATATATACCGATTTTTTTTTTTCATGCTTTTTGCCAGTGAATATAGAAATTCTGTTCTTTTTGCCATTGAAAATTAGATACATTTTTAAAAGTATTGAATTCATGCATTTTATTACTGTATCAAGTTTTCTTTCGGCGCCTACTCGCTATTGTTACAACTTTCTAGCGTATAACTCATCGTCAGTTTCCGCAAGGCCTTTCTACATGATTGTTCGTGCTACCCCAGGAACACAAATATTAGACTTTCTGTCACGTACCAAAAAGGAAACTAAAAAGCAGCCAGCAAACCAGTCCGCCAAACTTGTAGCATTGTGATATATTGCACGTCTGTATAAAGGAGAAGGACTAATAAGTCAAGATGAAAGTATACACACTTTGTTATTTATATAAAAAACATAATGGTATTGAGCTAGTCGAGTAAGTTTTCTCTCAAAACTGTTCCTGAGTGTGGGTTTGTGATAGAAGAAAGAATGAAGTTTGGTACGCATAGTGCAGGACCTCTTCATTATCTTACCAAGACAGGGAAAGCGTAAGCTCTAATATGAGGAGCTTTCACAGAAGACAAACATTATTCCGATTGTGCCATAAACAAATAAACATAGATAGACACACTGTTTGTCTATTGTTTTAAGGATGGCAAAGGTAGAAAGATCTTTTGTGTGTAAATTGTGTGTGCTCATGGATCGAGTAAAGAAGTGTTTTATTTACTTTGGGTCAATTCCCTAGGCTTTAATAATTTCCTCGTTTTCCACAGACAAAAGGTTGTATATTTGTTTGGAGTAAAAATATGGATGAATGGTTACACATGATTCTCCTTTGATAAACAAAACATTATTTCTTTTCGTTTTCTTATGGAATTATGAAGTTGCTTGGACCTGGTTTTTCACAGTATGTTCCGATTACGAAGTCATGTGCAAAGTAACCGTCTTCTGAGGACTGAATGAAGTACTTGAAACAACACCAGGGAATATTTGCACGTGCAATGTCAGAGATGTGGCCACAGAGACTTTAGTTATTGTGTAATATCGCTTTCTTGGAGGTTGTACTCACAGGTACACATTCAAGGAAATGTTGTTTGTCATGTAGTGTCGCATTTAAATTGGTACAATTCTGCGAAAGTAGGATCAAACAAAATGCCATACATCTGCTGAATTGTTGCTGGTGTTGTGCGTAAACCTCATGCCTACCTATAAGAAACAAGCTGACAACCTGTATCATGTTCATATGATAATTTGGAAAATGTAATTTCACGAGAATACTGCCATTTTTTTTGCATTCTACCTAGCAACGCAATATCGCAAACTTCTTCGAAAATGAACTTTCTCTCTTGACTGGTTTCACTTAAACTTTAGTAGGCTTTTTGGGGCGTGAAACTTCTCAGTAGCGTACAAAGAGAAAGAACAAACTTATCTTAATATCAAAGTCAACTTGTTCCGTAAAATGTCTTCCAGGCTTTTCGCTTTCCAGTTTGAAAACAACTTTGAAAATGACAAACTTTGATCATCAAGCAAGCAAAATGACTGTATTGAAAAGTTAAACACTTTTATCAATCATCGCGTCTATACTGCATACAAGTCTTGCGAATAAACAAACCCCTAAAAGGCTTTTTTTCAGAATTTAAATGACTTGCATTTTAGTTTTATTAAGACATGGAATGAAAAGGCTTCTACAAAATTGAATCTGTCGGAAGCATACAATTATCTACAAAAAAGTGAAAGCGCTGCTGCTGTGTGTGGCTCTCTGATTTAAATTGCAAACTACCAAAGAAACTTTTTCAAACTTTATCTTTTGTGAAATGATCGCCAAGAAACAAGCCAGGGGGTAGTCAAGCTGACAGGGTTGTAGTGGATGACACAACAGAGCACAGCATATCATGCAAACGCATTCCAGTTCCTTTTCCTNGGTCTTTTAGAATTTTCTCGTTTTTGTTAACTCAGTTTGAGCATGGACATGCTGATAATATTAATTCGAGCAGTTCTTCTGTGTATTCTGTCATAAAATGCAATAATAGCCTCTGTTGAAATTAAATTATCAAACAAGCCATCCTTTTAAACTATGTCTCAAAGCATCCAAGTTCTGTCTGAAATTTATGAATACAAAAATTATATTGCAAATACACTTATCGCGAACAATAGCATTCTTGCAGTCTTTTTTGCAAAAGCAGTAATTTGTTTGTGTACTCTTTTCATCTTTTGTTTTGATTTTATTGTATTTGATCTTTATTTGAGTTGTTGGTCCCGTAAAATAAATTATTCAATTTCCTTTTGAGAGAGCTTATTCAAGAAATAGTTTCACATTCATTAACTATCCGCTTCCAGAAAATAGCTTCATCATTATGGAAAGGAAGTAACAAGCGAAGCAAACGCGGCGAGTACGAAATAACAGCAGTTATATTGATGCATTCTGCGAGCGGATCGAACCAACTACTCATTTAAAAACGGAGAAAACTTCCAGAAATGAAACTTCTGGGTGATTTGATTAGATTACCTTTTCGGAATTGAAATAAGTATTTGATATGCATAAAAACTAGCCCACTTGAGAGAGCGCGCAATATCAAGTGAAAGTCTGGGTGTTGTATATATTTACTTTCTCCTGTAAACACATTTCCTCTTGTTTCATGGTATTCTGGAAACCCAACCGTCAAATAGCTGAGGACTCTATTCCTTTGAAATCAGAACTTATTTGAAGTGGAATGGAAACAGTTGAAGGAAATGGAAAGAGAAAAACGGAATTAACAAAAAAAGTAGCTTGAGTACAAAAAGTACCAGAAAAGGTCCATTACAAGAAGCCAGTTATCTGGCATTTAGAAAGCTGTGTCAGTACAACTTTTGTTCACGCATTTTCAAAAGGACATAAGCTTGCCTTTGTGAGACTGACGAGGTCAAATAGGCTCTTTCACCAACGCGTGGAGCTATTAAGTTAAATAATGAAAAAGGAAGGAAGTGAAATATATTAAATTGCCATTTACTTTTCTGCTCTGACACTATTCGGTGTACCGCTCCCTGTCTCTCATGTTCTTCTCTGAGGCTTGTACACAACCACGGTATAAAAACTGACGCCAGAGTCGAATGAAACGAGTAAAAAACAAGTTGACAAGTCTTAATGTGACTTCGCTTGAAGTTTTCTGTGGAACTGAGCATCTATCATTTATGTGGAAGTGTAACCATATCGTCCTCAATTTTTGCATAGATAGACTTACACGTAGTCGAAGGAAACACTAAGGACAACTTAACGCATAACCCATAGACCCGTCACACAGATCAGAGAAGTCGATTGCCGATCAGATTGTGGATTGCCTTTTGTAAATGAATAAAAAGCCTGAGACGAGAAATGGCCATCATTTGGCTTGCACCCATTTAAGAAGTTGGATGGAATAGGGTTTGGTTTGGTATGTATCAACTTTAGTCCATGGCTTTTTCCAAACAGGATTTTGTGAAAATACCTAATCTTGGCACGTTTTAGGTGGTGGGTTCGTCGTAAAACATAAGACTCTGGGAGTGGGAACACCACCGCTCTCTGACTTTTATGAAAAAAGAGCACATTGATGGATACATGATTGTGAACGAGAAAGAAAATAGAACGTGGCCTGACTTTTAAAGGGATTTAGAGAAAGCAAAGAGTTAGAATGAATCAGGCGGAAGTAAATTGCTCGTTTTGACAGAAATGTTCATGTTCTATGTTTATGATTATTTGATTTTGCACCTTCACCTTGTTTAAGAGTTTCATGAGGGTGACGAAGCTCGATCGGTTGGAAAGCACTGTCAGCGAATGTTCTCTTGAAGTCGCTTTTAGTACAGAGAGATGCTTTCCAATTTGGATTCTAAAACGATTTTTTTTATGAAACTGAAACCAATACGATCTATAGAATGCTGCGGCTGGGATAAGCTTTTTGAAATTGTGTCATTGTGTTATAATATTATTTAGTAGTTGCGCGTATTTTGTATTGTAATATCACTCCTTCTTAAGACTTGAGTCCTGCTGCTCTTCCTCATGTATGCAAGGCAATGTTATGTTTTTGTTTAGCTCCGTTCATTGTTTGGTTTTGCACTGCCGCAGTTCACGCAAACGCGGTAAACGCAGTTCAGCTGACTTCAGCAACGCAAATTTACTTTGGGCGACTACAATTTTGTTTCTTTTCACAATTACATTTTAGAAGTTGTTAAATTCTTTAACCAATACGTTGTCAGACGGATAGTGAATGGTGAAAGTAAAACTATTTTCAGGTTAATTCTGATGGGGATCAGCAAAATGAAGTACATTTGGAGAGGATTGATAATGAACAATTGATCGAGTCCATTCGAAAATCCGGTAAACATTATTACATTCATTTAATCTCATAAGTATAGTTTGTTTTGTTCACGTTTAGAAGTATATCAATGGATTATTTATTATTTCAGATAAAGACAGAGACTTAGGGATTCAAGTATCTGTAACATCAACCATGTCTCTCAAACGTCGAGTCGGTAAGTGGTGCTGATGATTGAGGATTCGTTAAATTGTACGTCATTTAACCGTTCCTCATTTTCACCCTCAGATGATTCCAACAAGGAAAACATCGGACCGTTCGAAATTGATACCACCACAGCTGATACTACATCGAAACGCCGACGGATTCTAACAGACATACAACGCCAGCAACATAATGAAAGGAGGCGAGTTGCTAATTTATCCCAAAACCAACTAGAAAGGGTCCGAGCATCTCAAAGAGTTGAAAATTTGACGCCTCAGCAAGTTGAAAGAAGAAATGCCAGATATAGAACACTTGCCATGACACCACAACAAAATCATGATAGAAAAAAGAGACAAAGGCGAGAGTCCATGTCACAAAGTCAAATAGAAGCTAATAATAGGAGGAGACGAGTTGAGAACATGACGCCACAAAGACGTGAAGATATTGCTATTCGAAGGAGGGTCCTTAACTTATCACCTGACCAAATCAATACAATTCGAAGACGGGATGCGGAAAGAAATAGACTTATCCGACGACCGCCTCCTCCTGTGAAGTTTTCTGCGCGGGATGCAACGGCCCAGCCCCCTGTGCACAATCTTGGAAGGAAAAACAATCGATGCACAGATTGTAAATCCTTCCATTTTGCTAAGGAACGAACCACAAGAGGAAAGTTTTCATCGTGCTGTGGTAGCGGATCTGTTTCGTTGAAGCCTTTAACAACTTACCCTGAGGAGTTTCAAGATTTGTTGCATGGCAATGGCGATGAATCTAAGCATTTCCGAAGCAACATTCGCAAGTACAATGCCTCCTTCGCTTTCGCGTCATTTGGTTATAAGCCTATCAAGTTTGCTTCCGGACCACCAGTTGTAGTCGTACACGGCCAAGTACACCATAAAACAGCCGGTTCTTTAGAATCGGACTCACCAAAATACGCCCAGCTGTATTTTTTAGATCCAGATTTCGCAACTGCGGAGAGAATGCGGAACGACCACAATAATGGCTGCCGTTTACACATGATGGAAATGATACATGCAATTATTTCTCAACTTAATCCTTTCGCTCAGGCGTACAAAATGATGAAGGAGTTTGTTTCACTTGAGGGAAATCAATCAAAAAATGTACAAATGTGGATCACAAAAGATCGAATGCATGATCCTCGCCGATACAATCTACCTGTTGCAAATGAAGTTGCAGTTGTATTCGTTTCCGATGATGGGGAACCACCAATACATCGGGATATTGCAGTTCATCCAAGGCACACTGACCGTGGATTACAGCAGATCAACCAAATAAGTCCAAATTGTGATCCAATGACGTATCCTTTGCTGTTTCCTCATGGGGATCGTGGTTGGCAGCCGGGAATCCCAAAAGTGGCAAAGGGGACAAACGTACATGTTCGAGAAGCTACAGATGAAGGTAAGAAATGGATTCGCTAAACTGTACATTGTCTAACCTTTCCATTTTTATTCTTCAGTACTTTGCGAAGACGGTGAACCGAGAGAAAGAAATGCTTCAGTATCCATTCTTCAGCACTATGCTTATCATTTGCAAGAACGGGACTCATTCAATCCTTTGCTACATGCTGGAAAGTTGACACAGCAATTTATAATTGACGCATTCTTAAAAGTTGAAGGTCAACGTCTTCATTGGAACCGAGAAAATCAAAAAACTTTACGAGTGGACCAATATTTGGGACTAATGGATCATGTACACAATCAAGCCGAGAAACAAGGTCTGAAGCCAGGAAGAATGGTAATTTTACCATCATCTTTCACGGTAGCAAACGTTGTTTCCAACAAAATTACCAAGATGCTATGGTTATGGTGGCGAAATTTGGAAAGCCAGACCTGTTCATAACCTTTACTTGTAACCCCAAGTGGAATGAAATCACCTCTGAACTGGCAAACAATGAAAATGCGAGTGACAGACCCGACTTGGTGGCAGACGTATTTCATCTGAAATTGAAGGAGTTCATATACGATATGACCTGTGCTAACCGAAAAGTTTTAGGAAATGTAATAGCCTACATGACGGTTATTGAATTCCAAAAACGGGGTAAGCTGATATTAAAAAGAACGATTTACAAATGCACATGATAAATGAATCTTTTTACAGGCTTACCCCACGCCCATATGCTCTTTATCTTAGAACATAATGACAAACCAAAAGATGAAACAGATGTCGATGAGATTGTATGTGCAGAGATTCCAGATAACAACAGCGACCCCGTACTCTTCAGCACTGTTTCAACCTGCATGATGCATGGTCCCTGTGGAAACTTAAACAAAAATGCTCCATGCATGGTAGAAGAGAAAGGCTCATTCACATGTTCTAAGGGATTTCCCAAAAAACTTATTGACTCAACAAACGTGAACGTAGATGGGTACCCCATTTATAGAAGAAGAGATACAAAAAGAACGGTAACAAAAGGTGTCATAGAATTGGATAACTGCTGGGTGGTGCCTTATAATCCTTTTCTCTCCCGCAAATACAACGCCCACATAAATGTTGAAGTATGTTCCTCCGTGAAAAGTGTAAAATATATATTCAAATATATACACAAGGGACACGATGCTGCCATAATAGCAGTAAAAGAAGGAATACAGACCGGAGAATATCATTGGGACGAAATCCAAAGTTATCTCGACACTAGATACATATCGTCTCCGGAGGCTATGTGGCGCCTCAGAAAATATGAAATGAGTACAAGATCGCACTCCATTGAACGTCTACCCGTCCATCTACCTTCACAACACACTGTAGTCTTCGAAGAAGGCGAAGAAGAGGGAGCACTCCGGGCTGCAGAACAACGCGGTACCAAGTTGACGAAGTGGTTAAAGTTAAACCAGGAAGATGAGAATGCACGTCAGTATTTTTATCATGAAATTCCTTACCACTATGTTTGGCCTAAAAACAGATGGAAAGTGCGACAACGCGGAGCAGAAAAAATACTACCTAGAATGTACTCTGTGTCTCCCAAGGACTCAGAGCGGTTCTCTCTTCGGCTTCTCCTGCTGACAACAAAAGGTAAATATTTTTTGTTCAGGTAGGAATTTGTGTCATGTACGTTTGACACTTTTTCCTATTGCGATATACTTCAG
>JAAXOA010003446.1:0-11483 GCA_036561885.1 Salina celebensis
AAAAACGAATGGAATTGTAGAATTGAACAATATTTCAAATATTTGCATAATATATTTCAATGAAACACATGGCTGTGGGACTCTAATTTGTCGAGATCATTTTATACACTAAAGAACTTATATTAGTCGGAATTGTCCAAAGTGCTACAAATATTTACAAATAGTTACAAATACAACCATTCATTCATTCAGTAGCACATTCTAAGGGCGCGTAAATGTCACTAATTCTTAACATAAGAAGCATTTTATGTCTGTACACCTATCACAATTAAAATGAACAAAAATATAAATTTTTACAACTAACAGCCTGAAATACAAATCAAGTAGCATTTAAAAATTAACCTATTTATACTAAATAATAACGCTTTTCAATGGCTATTTCATTTTTGGTGCATTTGGTTTGTTGTCAACGGGAAATATTTTATGTTGTTGCAAAATAAAAGTTCAGACTTTAATTTCTCGAACACTTTATCATGTTTGGAGATTTAAAAAGCTTCAGTTTAAAAAATACTAAAAAACACGTTGGGTTATTGGGATGTGATGTTTAACTTGTAAGATATCTCGTCCAAGATGTGGTTTGACCTTGACGCTCTCGCTTCCTTGGACATCGACCTATTAGATGTATATAAGGACCGTATGCACACTCTGGGACTTCACAGCGTCCAGACTGGATGCACCTGGAAAATGGGAACAAAATAGTTAGGGTCACAGAAAAACTGTCATTAAGGGAACTCGCACCCAGCTTTAACTCGTATATTCAGTTTACATTTCCGTTTAAAATATGATTGCAGATATGTTTTAATGTGGTTTGCGTGTATTTAAGTGTAACAATTACGTGTACGAGATTATGTTTTATGTGAGTACGAGTTTGGCGAACACGATTTTGTATACATCCCAAAATTAGCAAAGTGAAAGCAATAAGACATAAACAATAAGTGGATTCAAGAAACGAACATAACTAATCAAGTATTAACTTACCACTTGTCTGCAAGTGGGAAAAAGTCACGCCCCCTTTTCAAATGTAGACATGTTTTATCCTTGTCAAAACAATCGCAAGCACAAGTGCCATCGGCTACCGATCTTTGGTTAAAAGTTGACGGACACTTGCACAAATCCCCTGGCATTCCATCATCGATACTGTTACTGTCCACAATTGAATTCCTTGTCCCACTCCCCGGAAATGCAAAAGGATCCAAATAATTGGTCCCTGACATTGACAGTAAACTTGGCGTCTGTGTTGTTGTAACCACTTTGTGCTGCTCATCCCGGGGCATCATTTCATCAGCTTTGTCTCTACATTCGCATTCAGTATGGTTGTAAAATACCAACCGGTCTACCATCGGTGATCGAGACTGATCCATTGTAATTGTCTGCGTGTATTTTTAAGTTAAAGGCCATCCTTGAATATTTTTATATGAAAAACTTCATTTTTGCTAGATTTGTTACTTACGTAAAATGCAAGCTCCACTTTTTGAGTAGATTTAGGGGCACATGTTAGAGTATCATGGCGACAGCATCCGGTATCGTCTGAACATTGATGCAATACTGTGCAGTGAGGAACATAAGTTTTCCCTGGATGAGGATAAAAGTCCTGGACGCGTACAACCCGGGGCTGAGGAACTGAACAACTTGCTTCCTTCCGAACGCGAATTGCGTGACGAACCGCTTCTGAGATTGCAGCTCCTAAAAAATATAGATGCATTTTTTTTTTTTTTTTTTTACTTTCATTCACAGTAAGAGTCATATAAATCTGTCCATTCGAATAAAACCAAGTTCCATACACACTGACTAAACCATATCACTATATAGTTCAAGGAGAGATGTTTTAAACTCGCCCTGTATGTATATACATAAGTTATCGCTGGTGACATCTCCATTAATCCTTTTTTGCTCAAATAAAAAGCCATTTTCGTCCTGTTCACAACCCATTTACAGCGATAAGAGGAATGAGATGTTAGCAAGAAAGATAAATGCCCCGATATCATTCTTGTTTGTTTACTCATTTTCTCCATGTCACCCTTGCAGTTTGCACTTCCACATCCAGAAGCTCTGATAAATTGCCATTTAAGGCTATGTAACAATTTCTTTTTATCGTGTAGTCCTCAAATATCTTGGCATTATTGCTCTGCTATGCTAATTGAATTGTCACGTTGCACACCAAATAATAAATGACTGCATTTTCCTTTTCATTTTTACTAAAATCTCTTTAAGACTTGTTTTTTATAATACTTAAAACGAAATCGTGCCGAAGTTGAATAGATAAACATGACTGCAAATATGTAAGAACGTGACTAACACAATGCGCTGGAGAATTTACTATAAAAATATTTATATTTTACCCTGTGACGGTTGTTGTTGTGTCCGAGATGATGAAGATACCCAAGATGACGACGACACTGGAGGCGAGTGGCTTCTCGGGGAATACTGGGATGCAGACTGAGAAAACCTCGTGTTTGAAGTGTACGTCGGACGATATTGCGACGGAGCGGGGTTGCTTGAGTAAACATTGTTTGACGCCGACAGAGATGAACTTGGTCCGGACACTTGACGGCGGTACTGGTCTACACCTTGACGCGTTCCAAGATTTTGCCATTTCCACTGGGAGTAGCTGAGAACAGGGGCAGGTGTCGTGGTCGTTGTTGTCGGTGGAGGGGTTGTAGTTGTGGTGGTTGTTGTTGTTGTCGTGGTGCCGGGTTGGCGTTGGGCTAAATACCGATTTTTGTATGACTGAGCCTGGAAAATACGAATATATAACATGCGAAATAAGTAACACAATATCATCAGACTTTAGACATTCCCATGGTTTTGTATTACATAATTTATGAATGACCCCACTATACTTTGTTAGTGTTAGAGTTTTTTTCTGCTGTCCACACACAAGACAGAATATTGCATTGATTTTTTATTTTGGTAGTGTGATAAAATTAGATTGGATGGTTCTAATTTCAAGTGGTGTAATCTTCTGACCCTGATGTCATATCTTGATATATTTTTTTATTCTGATCGCCTCTCTCTATAGGAAACTCAATTATTACATGTTTTTCTCTCGAGCTTGTCATTCTTGAGAATAGAATCTCAGCATGTGGCACCCATCCACTACCACACCCACACTACTGCAAAGAATCCACCGGATAACATTACACAATATCATAATTTTTCTTTCTTTTTCCCACTCCTCGGCATTTTGTCTTCACTACAAGAAGGGGATGAGTCAGATTTAAATATTTATGAATATCCTCTGCAGAAACATTGCACAAGTGCGTTTTTTTCCTGTCAACTGGACAAGAATTGAATAAAGTCATAATTCTCAATCAGCTCATGAATAATAAACCGGCTATTGTAAAATGTCATAAACAAACAAATTTTTCCCGTTGAGTTCAAAATGCAGGGGTGTGTTTAGCCGGATACATAAAGTATTTTGTTTGTTATAAAACTGTGTGGGGGTGGTTGCTTACATTAGTCCATGATTTTATTTCCTTTGATGTAATTGTAGTTTATATTCTGGCAATCGTACAATCCAAGCTGTCAGAAGTTTAGCCGGATACATTAAGTATTTTGTTTGTTATAAAACTGTGTGGGGGTGGTTGCTTACATTAGTCCATGATTTTATTTCCTTTGATGTAATTGTAGTTTATATTCTGGCAATCGTACAATCCAAGCTGTCAGAAAATTTGCATTGTTCATTGGCCACAATTACCAATTTAGTTGACAAAGGGGTATTTATAAGTAGCATGCAAATAGCGCTTTCCATTCTCCTCGCATGAACTTGAACGTTTACAGTTCGGGCGCAAGCGTCTTGAAATGGCATATTTGCTTTCTAATACGATATCAACAATTAAGTAAACATGAAATACGATATATAAATATTTGTCACTTTGGGAGCTTATAAAGCTCGTTTTGATATTCCCTCTTTGTAAAGGGTTTTAAATGACTTTCAATAAATTAAATTATATTAAATTAGGTATAAAAAACACAAATCAAAACCGCCCCCTGTAAAATATAAGTTAATTGTTTGCGTTTAAACCGTTGAAATAGAGCATGAAAATCCTTAAATTTAGGGTCTTGTCCCCTGACTGATTTTGGAAAAAATTCTTGTTTTTCTCTCTTTGTTCATCTAATGCAATTAGAGAATGCTACCGCAGTGGCAGCTGCTGGAGGCATCCAAATATGAAATATTATTTTTTGTGGATAAAAATAGGTGGCCACTTGGAAAAATAGTGAAGACAAGGACATAAATTTTGAGTAGAAAATCTCTTTACTCCTGGAAAAACAAACAAAACCTTCGCTTGGCTGTATTCTTAATTTGGGAGAGGGCATTCAAATGGGAGGAAATCTTGAAGGAAATATAGTATTTTTTCGCTTTAAGCCAGAGTCTCATTAGAAAATGAATATTTACTTAGTAATTCTTGTATAAACTTGTGAATACGATTGATTTTTATAGTCTTCGAACTTCCTTAATGGTCACGACAAGAGGCGAGAGTTAAATGAGTAATGAATTGAGGACTACTGCCACATCCAAAATCTCAGCGCATAAATAAGCCAAAATACTCCCAGAGTTTATCCTAGAACAGTCGTTATCTACTGATCTGCAACGTGAGCAACTCGACAAAATATCATAAATTAAAAATGTGTGCATGGAAAAATAATTTCTTCATGTACAAAAAAAGTAATTAGAATGAGCAGCAGTGTTGCATAATGTTTAAAAGATGAATTGCTGAGTAACCCGTGGAAACATGCGTTTCTATCTCCGGCCGTCCTGGCACAGCAGAATATCATTTTTGCGTGATTTCTTTTTCTCCATATTTTTACGAAAACGGATGTGTCAAATTAGCGGAAGTTGGACAAGTGGACAAGAATGTCAGACTTTGTTTTCACCGTTCACCGTTATGGATAAATCGTCTACAGACTACAGACGGATTTGGGACAGACAGACGGATAAATCGTCGAATCACATATGTGATTATAAACATGCTATTCCTACATCATAACCTCTGAAATTCTAATGTATTCCTTGCACTACAACTCATTCATTATACCTTCCCTAATAACTTTTTTTACTGTCAGATTATCCACATCCATCTTTCGTTCGCATGCATCCAACAGTCCATGGAGAAATATTTTTTGAAAGTTTTTATTTCGTCAATGATGAATCGCGGTTTGATGAGACTGCTAAACAGCTCACTTGTTTCGTCTTGGATACTCACACAGAGTTTTTTCCCTGTGCATTTCTACTCAGAAAAAAGAGGATTGCATTCTTCTCTCGCTTTTATCCTCAATCACGCTGATTATCTTTGAGAAAAGGAGGATTTTTTGATGATAATCTTGAGGCTGTTCATCGATAATATTTTTTCATTGAGGCTTGTCCAGAAGCAAGTGCGTGAGTTTATGCGTGTGTATTGCGTTTTGTTCGTGGGCCACTGGAGAGTGTGATTGAATGGACGGTCAGGTAATAAATAACAAGATTATAGCAGCAGCTCTGCCATCCAAAATTCAGCCGTAGGAAAGTCACGAAATCAACAAGCTCAATAAAGTAAAATAGGATTTGCTAGGTATATTTAATTCCGCTGAGGATTTTACTTATCAGAGGATAAAAAATCGATTGCATGATTTTGCAGGAGGATTCACGGTAGTAGAAAAAATGTAATCCTGTCGGCTGACTAATTTGAAAGAAGGGATGAAATCAAAGGAAAGAAAAAAATGTAATCCTCCTGACACGGTTTCTTGGGGATTGCATGTAAGCTTGATTTTATAAACCAGTCGGAAGCACAAATAATATGGATGTATCGAAAGCAATTGTCAAAGTCTAAAATCATTAAAAAACGTACCTGGACAAACCTGTACTTGATATACCCAAAAGGGTTAGCGACTCAATTGATTTTGGGAATGCACATTCCCATTTTTATTAAATTTCATCAACAAAAGTTTTTAAACTTGACGTGTATTGATCAACAGGACCTTGTTAACTTACTAAACTCATTATCAATTTGAAAAGGTGAAATAAATCTTACATATATGATAAGCTAAATATTAGCCTGGTGATTAACTGCTTGATGGACAGACAGACAAACCTGGCTATCTCATAAAGTAAATTTCGCTACTAGGTAAGTAGATAAAATCCTGAATTGATCGAAAAGAGATTGCGATCAGTTGCCGAAAGGGAGATTGAGACGAGGCAGAATGTGACTTCGTAATGAATTTTCTCGTTTTGTAAATGTTCTGCGGAGAATTTTGGTTTTAATTGAACAACACGGAGAGATCAAGCCCACACAGAGTATAGCCTTTGTGTATGAAAGTTACATTTTTGTGGCTCTTCTATTGGGTGTAATAAGGGATATCCTGCAATTTGTCACGGGATAAGAGGACTGTGTACGACAGAAGTATCAAGTATGTCATTAATCCGCTTACGGACAAGCCAATGCTGAGTCATCGGCGCGTAATTTAGGGAGATTTTGTAAGGGGATATCTTACCCAATTAGTCATTTTATCGTTGAGTGGCTCCTCGTCATGGTTGTCATCATGGTCGTCATCATAGTCCATCATCCGTGTCTAAATCTTCGTCGTCTCCCGCATCGAAATAAGTTTTTCCTGGAGTTTTAAATCCACCCGATAAGCTTGGGAAGTTTGACGACCAACTGGAATGAGATCCAGATGATGACACTTCCTTCACCGGGGTTGGGGCTTTGGAGGGAGGAGGAACTGGGGGAACTTGGTTGGGATGGTGAAACGGATGGAATGAGGGGCGAAAGTGGTCCTAATTAGAAATTAAAAACAAGTTTTGTTTATCACAACTGTCCTATTATGAAAAACTGAATCTTCATTTTCCTTTCAATTGAATAGTAGACAGACTAACTACTTACACTAATCATCATATATCAATCAAATTTTGATTATGCGACTAACTCTAATATCGTTCAAAAAGTAATCAATCAATCATATTGTCAAAATTTTTTACAAGATTTGCTTTCATTGGGTAGTTTTTACGAAGACAAACGAAAATTGCTATGAAAGCTGGGCAGATCTTTGCTAAATCTTCGTTTTTTCCAATCTTATTTTCGTTTTAATGTCCCATTAACTTCAATTAATGTTCACTGATAAACACTATGTGTTATCCGAGCGTCATCTACATAATGAATGAAATGTTAAGCTCAATTCATTCTGACCACGGGGCCATACATTAATAAAGTTAAATGAAATAGATATTGACTTGTGCTAAAAATATTATTCATATTGATATATGATTGATAAATGTGAAGGATCCCCTAACTACTTTTTTTGCAAATTTTCCATTTATTGATGACCCCAAACGTGACCTATACTTCTGATTCTGACCCAGCACGGGCATTCCTCTCAAGGTTCTCATTCATTCAGTATATTTCAAGGTGACTTCTCTTTACCTTGTTGCTACTACCATATCCCGAGTTTCCTCCGTTTCCTCCATCAAGTCTGTTGAAAATTCTGTCCAATCCTTTCAATCTCTTTGTTTCATTTCCAGGAAACTTGTTTGAGAGCGCCGAAGTCGCACTCTCGTTGGACACAACACTCACCACCCCTATCAATAACACAATCACTGAACCACTCACCATTTTTATCAAAAACCGTTAACCCAATTGATACCACGAGAAAATCCTTTTTGCACAATATTTTGCACAATAGTTCATCTTAAGTTAGGTCACTAATCTCAAAAGTATTCCGTCCCGGTTGCCTAATCAAGATGCGCATTCACACTCCCGGCAATGAACCACTCACTTGATTGAGGTCGTTGAGATAATCCAATCAGTAAAAAAATTTGCGAGTGAACAAACCCATTAGCAATTTACACATGTCTCGTTTACACTTTGGCGTAATGAAACGGTTTTTTGCAATTTATTTCCGAGTCTGCTTTCAAAATCAGTTCCTTGTCAATAGTTCACACAAAAAAATACAGACTTTTATTTATTTTGGTTGTCAGACATCTTCCTGTACTGCACTTTCCTAGTCACAACAAACTGTCTCCGTGAAATTTCACTTTGTTTATACACGTTCTGAGTCAGCTTTCAAAAAGTCGCCGCATTGGTGACACGATTTCTTGAACAATCGTATTTGCAGACTGCAATTTTCACACTGGCAGAGGTTGGCAAAATACGCCCATTGTGAAATTGCATATAAATATAATCTTGAAAATTAGCAGACACACTGTGCAAAAAAATATATTTCACACTGATCTTTTCCTAGTTTGTTTACACCACAAGTGTGAGGAGTATTTAAACAGTTGAAAAAACGGTTGAGTCACGAATGTCTGGGTAGCTTCACAAACTATGACAAGTTGATGTTTTTGCAAAATGTTGACTGGAAAAGAAGCCAATACGAATTCAAACTGGTAAAGTTGTCAGCGGATATTTTCACAGCGGATGTGTGTGAGATGGAATAAGATCTGATTAATTATCAAAAATTATCTGAAAATCATGATTCCACTGTGTGTGGTCCCCTCATCAGATCACTCATTACACTATGAATGACTCAGGCAAGCTGATACTGAATGATGTAACAAAATCTTGCATCTGTCGTATCTATGAAATTCCTGCGAAAAAATTAAAATCAAAGCAAAAGATTAAATCATCTTGGAATACTTTTGTTAACCTCATGACATTCACTGAGAATTGTGTACTGCCAAACTGTTGGTGGTTCGAGTAAACATTTGTTATTTTAACAAAAACATATCACGACTTTTGTACCGTACGGGATATAAATATGTCCCCTCTATACATATCTACAATACGGTGGGTAGGGTACTCTGACAGTCAGAACTTGGACCTGTATCCTTTAACTTTCATACAATGCTAAAATTCAGTGTGGGTGACGTATATATAATTCCTACTGTACATCTTAAAAAATCAACGAGATATATTTTTTATCCTGCGATATTTTTTGCATGCCGCCAAGACGACGTCGCGATAGCAAGTCATCAAAAAAGTCTAAGAGCTTTCTTTTGTCCTTTCAAGAATGGCTGGAGATGTTGAAAATTTATTCTCTGTTTATTTTACATCTTTTATTCACTCCAAACAAAAAAATTGTTTGCAAAACTTTTATTTTTAAAACAAGTCGTTATTTATATGGATATTTTTTTCTGAGACTGTCGAGTTTGGACCATAGTGCAATCGTTGAGCAGTTGGCATTCAGGATTTTCAAAGAAAATATAAAAAGGAGTATAAATGTGGACATTTTGATGTAGAAGTTGAGAACATAACTTTTATTGCTGTTGTACAAAAAATACTCTTCATGTTTCTTGGACTGTTATTATTGAATTAGGGTTTGGCAGCTATAAATAGTCGACAGGATAAGAAAAGAAAAACTTTTATCAGTTTTGTTTGACATTGCAAATTGATACAAAAACGTTTTAGAGAAATGGCAAATAAAACTTGGATAAATTGATGAAATCTTGGACAACAAATGAAAACTTGATTAGGAAATGGCTCTTGTTCAATAAGTTCGTTAACTAAACTACTGCTAATAAATTTACTCATTTTAACCCAGGGCTTGTCCACAACTTACGTCGCGCAAAAAAATCAGCAAAAGAAAAGCTACTAGGATTTTCAGACACCACAAATATAAATTTGAAAATGGACAGATTGTTTCAAATATTTTACAATACGGAATTTGTGTATGAACCCGACCAGTACTAAAATAGGCTGATAAACTTTGACAATATTTTATTGCCAAAGTAGTTTGGTTTAGCTAATAAATCTATCCATGTCCAGATTTTTACTGACCTCAACCACCACCCTTGTAGTTTCCATAGATCTGATATCCACTCTATATAACATATGAAAGGATTTATAAAACTTTATCTTGGCGTCAGCAAGGCGCGAGACATATCTTTTCACTGTATTTACCATAGTCATTTCATATTTTATTTTTCTTGAAAGAAAATCCCCGTGAGAACTCCGGAACGTGTGATACTTTTCACGATGGAGCCTCACCGTTCATGCAGACTAAATGAGAACATGTAGAACTATACCTATATTGAAGTTTGTAAAAGTGAAAGTTTGAAAAAGTATCCTTGGCAAGATAAATGTCGTTCGGAAAACTGCAGAAAAACAAAATGTAACGGTGCGGAGTACAAAAAGGGGGAAACCCTCGAAGCGCATTGTGGTGCAGTTGTAACAAAGCTGACATTAGGAATTGCAGTAGAAAACTTTAAGAGAGAAAAACACTTTTATTGTCGTTAAATTACTCCCATTTTCCCTTGTTATACTTTCATTGCAGTGCATTGTTAAATGGTCCAAGAAGGACGTGACTTTTGCAGATACTGACATTTCAGCTTGTCACCAACAGAATAATATATGTCTGGAAAATAGTTTGTTAGGGTGCATACACAAATTACGTGATTCCCTAAATTCCTTTTTGTCAGGTAAATACAGCACTGAATTTTTGCCGTCTTAAAATATAATCTTAAGCAAACTGCCTGTTTCATTTCATATGATGTTGTGTGTGGATGGTCCCTTAATTTTCCACCGTGTAACTTATTGCCTCGTATACAATTCTGCATTCTTCTCACATTTGTCTTTATTAGTTACACTCTAATAGCCATCGGCTACATAAGCTTGAAGGTCTTTTTTGTGATTTTCACGAGAAAAAATGTTAAATCTCAAAAATTAGTTAATTAACGTGTCCCACACAAAAAAAGAACATTTTCTTTTCGCGTGATTCTTTCTTCCTAATTTTACGCACTTGACATTATTCTCGTCGTCAAGGTTGTACTCCGCCCATTCTTCCATCCGTCACTTATTTTTTTTCCATAATATATTTTCTTGAGTTACTTCAGCATCATTTTTTTACAACTTTTGCCCACAACTCATACTTCGACTGCAGATCTAAAATAAAAACATTTTAATGATGTTTCAGTAACATAAAAAAAATCTTAGCGTTGTTGTTCTACACAAGTTTTTATAGAGATGACAAGGTTTATCAAGCATTTTTCTTGAGCATGTGTGTCTCTGCAGAGAGCCACGGTTGAGTAAGTAAACACAGTTGCAGACAAACAAAAAATCCTGAATTGCGAGGTTATGAAAAGCATAACTTTTTAATATTCTCTGATTGCGATATCATTTTCATACGCAGCTGCCATCGTGCAATACTCGTGTTTTGTACTGATAAAACAACAGAACCTAAAGCTACAGAATGGAAAAGCGGTAAAAGTTTGGATATACGTTATATGTATGAACTAATAGAGATATATTGATCTTTTTGTATTATAAATTTGTCAGCCACGCTGACCGGCACGCCATCTGGGCTACTACAAAGCATGGGGCTTTTCACTTGTGAATTATGTGCTGCAGCCGGACTCATAAAGATGCATTGTAAAAACCTTGCGTGGCTCTCAAACCATCTAAACGAAAGGAACAGTACACACATAATATTTTTTAATATCTGGAAACTCTGTTATAGAGGATTCTTCTCCAGTTGCTATAAAATCTCATATGATATCATGACGAAAGGAATTAAAC
>JAAXOA010003447.1:0-11482 GCA_036561885.1 Salina celebensis
ATACTCATGATTTGCGTTTTTACTAGGCAGATGCTTATTTTTAAAGACTCCCGACTTCAATTATAACTAGCTTGTATTGTCAACAAGTTAGTGGTTGTTACAAAATTATTATTTCTACTCCGTAGACTACGAGTGCAACATGTCTCTTGATAAACGCTATAGGCGCATCAGTCCCGTTCG
This sequence comes from Salina celebensis, assembly GCA_036561885.1. Taxonomy (NCBI): domain Eukaryota; kingdom Metazoa; phylum Arthropoda; class Collembola; order Entomobryomorpha; family Paronellidae; genus Salina; species Salina celebensis. The sequence continues at coordinate 181 of JAAXOA010003447.1, forward strand.
TGAACATTACATGGAGAACAAAAGAACTCTTTTCCATGCTACAAAATACGAAGATAAGTAATCATCAACGATGTATGATATTCTAGTTACTACGATGTTGTGTTTAAAATCGTTTCTCCTGCGAAATTGCTACTTAGGTAGGTCTTGTTGGAAGCAGAGAAAGCAGTACATACTCTCTACGCATACAAATTTTAATACACATTATTCAAAAGGATTCATCAGTATTCCTTATTTGCTAACCACAGAAAAAAACCGACCAGAAGTTTTTTCTTATACATTACTTTAAACATTGGCTTCATCAAGATGTCTGCCATTCGGCAAGCCGCGAAAGTTTTATCGTTTCCAAGTACAACATACCAACATTTATTTAATTAGTTTAACATTTAATGTGGCCATTGCTCTACTTTCTATTCAATTCCACATCAGATTTTTTTTTTCCGAAGCTCAACCGAATAGCTATGCTCCCATTGTTTTACAACACCCGAGGGTTATTGTAGAGATTGATTTTTACAATTGCAATATGGACACCAACCTTAATTAATTAAATTTACGTATTAAGGACAGTTCTGATTTGAAATACTAACGACATTCAGTGTTGTCGTTCATAATTTTTTATTTTTATTAGACTTAAGAATATTATGTGATTACCCAAGCAACTACTTAAAAACATACCTTCTGTTCACTGAACGTTGATAATGGTGACACACGTCACGTTCTCTACGCTAATTACCTCCCAAATGAATTCCTTCTGGTAGAACTCCCCAGTTTCCACACCACTTTCGGTTCTAATTCGTACCAACTCTACTGTCGCTTTATCGTTCATATTCTGCTCTACTGATTCTCTTTCTCTTCGCTTCACACACACACAGACTTGTTCCTCATGTCATGTCATATTGTCATCTTCACTTCACTGTGCAACATGCAGTAGCGCCACGCAACAGCGTCTTGATCTATTCACGCCAATTTTCCCTATACAATTGTCCTCCCAAAACCAATCACCACGTACAATTTTTTTTTGTAATAAGCCGTTCAATTGATGCTCTTCCCATCCTTTTCATAATTCCGGTAACGGTTCACAATCCTTTTACTTAATATTATCCATCCTGAAGGCAAGTTTGACTTTCTTAATGAGGCAATTCATCTTGCATCATCCTTTCCAATGATTTCATGTAGCATTTACAATGCTAATTTAAATTATTCCGAGAAATGTAAAAAGTTTGAAACTTTTATATGCAAATTTATTCTTCTATTACACGTATCGGTACTTTTCTTTTCTTATTTGCCATTAGAAACATTTTATGCTAGGACTGAGCATGGGACATGGAACAAAGAAAAGGGGTAAAGATTGTTGATTCTATGATCTAAGACAAAATACTGACTGATGAAATGGGTGAAGGAGCGAGACAAATTGTTAGATCAACCTAAAAAGGGGGAACGTGATCATACGTGTATATTTAATTTACTCCCTGACAATTTGTTGAACTAGGGCTGTAAGTAAGTAGTGAAATAATCAGGAGCAGATATCAACAATTGATAGATGGGCAAAAGCCACAGAATGTGTCTCGATGAGAATCAAGTCTAATTTAGTGGCAACCTTGAAAGGAAAAAAATAGAGAGGTTTAAACAAGGAATACAATAAACAACCAAAATGACAACACAAAACTCTCTTTCCAGTGCACTCTCTTCATTATCTAGTTTAGATCCTGCGATAATAAACACGGTGATCTGTTTAAAAAACAACGGCAATTGTGTCTCATGATTTTTAAGTGTTATTTCTCATGATGATCGTGATGGTAATAGTTCATCGTAGGTTTTATGTATGTTTCAAAGACAGTTGGAAAAGATAAAGTATTTTTTAGTTGTTTTATCCATCACCATTTTCATTATGACAATCAACTTGTTTTAGAAAAAAAAACTGGTAGAATTGGACAAGTTACATATTTGGAATGACTTGAAGTTTGCTACGAGATGGAACGAAAACAAATTGCGTGCCCACTGCCTCACGTGTGACACTAGCACTATAAATATTTCTCCTTTTCGGAGTTTCTTCGCTATCAAGATTTTTAAACAAAAAAAGTGAACCAAGAAAATGCAGGTGATGCATAGTAAATAATCAAAACGATAAGATGCGCCAGAATAAGAGAATACTTGGACGAGCCTTACAATTCAAAGGTGACAACCTTAGTGACACAAGGATTTTTCAGTGTCGTAACAAATACTCCTAGGCTCGATAAGACTCAAGACAATGTACAGAAGAGAAAACTATAATCATTATTTTGCTGGGCAGCAGCCCATCATCAGGTTTGAACCGTGCTGGATGAGATGCGGTCTACCCCCTGACGAGATGTATGCAATCTTTACGAAAAAATCTTGAGAGGTGATTTTTTTAAAAGGAATTTTCTGTAAATTTTTTTGCCATGACAAATGTACCTGTTCATGGGAGACAGTATGGATTGTTATTATGCTAAATTGAGCAAAATCTTATGTCACTACAAACCACTAAGCAAATCCATGTGTAGAAGCCAAAAGGGTCAAATAATTTTCACTAATGCGTCAGCCTACATCAATGGAAAATCGTGAAGAAAAGGCTGTCGTCGTAAGGATGTCAATCGACTCACCCGTTCGTTTTTTTGTGGGAGGCCAGTCCATCAACATGATCGTCTATTCCCATCAGAAAAGAAAAACGGGAAGTGATGGAAGTGGCAGTGGTGGTGCAATATGGAACTCCCATGAAGAAAATTCAAGAAGTGCCATATCCCACCAACCTCATCAGAGCTATCGGGACAAAAAAGGTTTTCAACTAATGTACTCCACTCAAGGGACAAGGAAATGAAGCATACGAAAAAAACTAATGTTCAGGCTTGGCTTCAGACTTTTTTTTCACCGTAAACTTACGGCTTGAAGCAAACTAAACTAAGTATGTAGCTAAGCAAATAGAAACATCTTGTGTTCTCAGGCAATCGGTTAAAATGTCTAGTTCTTTGTTTTACACAACCATTCTACGTGGACACCATAGCCCTATTCAATTGTGACGCCTTATAAACACTCAAATAAAGCAATTTTGTGTTACAACTTTTATAATATTCAATGCTGATTATATTGCATCGTTTTCCTTTACCACTACAGGGACATAGGGACTTGGAGAAAATGGGCATTCCTCTGTATAATCTGTAGAAATGATCAGAGTAGCCTTTAAACTGTATGAAATGAGGACCCCCAAAAATAATTTGTATTCTTGAGAGCCAGTTTTGGAGTGTGTGCTTGCACTCTGTAACAAATTAGGTTGGATATTTTACTTGACTGCTGCGCTGGCCACTTCTTGTCCTGGTGAGTTACATAGGCAGGGGTGTATAATAAAATCAAGATTTCCAGAAGTGATACCAATGACAATTTGATAGCATCTCTCTTCAGTGCACTTATCAAACCATCCGATGCGTACTAAGTTCCAAAGATGGTGATTTTAAACTTATGGCTCTGCTCGTTTTATATGCTGGACAAAGTCCCAAGTGGAAAATAATTAATGTTGTCGTGTGGAGAAAGGCAGGGGATGTGTCAGCAACACCACCCAAAAAATATATTTTCCCCAGAATAGATCACCAAAGATTTTATATTTTGTCCCTTAAAACCTTTCCAGGAATGATACATCTATAAGTCTCCTATTGCCCCAATAAAACATTTGTATCTGAGCTTCATTGAAACTTTAACGTTTACAGTTAAATTTCATACGCGTAGTAGAAAGTGAGTTTGCTTTCGAAACGAATGAATGAAGAGAGTTTCATAACGGGCTAAAAAGCAAGTGATTATTAATGAGCACGAGAACTCACTCCACGCTTCTACCACATCTATTCATATCATGTTTCAACTTTTTTTTCAAATGTTAAAAAATGAATAGTGAAAAAGTAAGCTAAAAATACAATAATAAATTATTGTCCGTCGAGGATCCGAATAATACGTTATATCATTAATGTTATGTGCTACGCAAACTAAATAGGAAGGGGTGAGGCTTTTGGAAATTAAAATTAAATGCAAACTTCCTCGTCTCTAGGGAACTACATATACTGGACTTCAACAGAAAAGTGATTACTTTTCATTGATAATAATTTTTAAGGGTGTCATCCTGGAAAGAAATTGTGTGATTTTATTACTTTTTCATAATAATGATCAATATTTAAGTAGAACCCAGATTGAACAGTGAGTTTTCTTCCATTGAAAAGTTCAAAATATTTCATAGCGATTCAGGTACTACGCACATTTTAAGCGTTATAGCACATAGGTAAGTAGTAGTATCATGAAAATTATGATGTTCTTATTATTCTGTAATTTCAGCTAGATATTCCAACATAATTCTCTTGGATAACAACGGCACAGCCCTTATCCTCCAATATATTTTTTTTTCATTTTTCTCTTTTGCCCGTTGCTCATGCCCCGCTTCTGCCGTCATATTTTCAAAATAAAAATATAATGGTAACATGATACATTTTCAAATTTCTTTTTTTGCTCTCTTTCATTTCTCTCGTCACAATTGCCGAGCTTTAGGCAGACAATAAGACCAGGTGGCTGTTAGCATGAGGAAAAAAAGCAAACAAACGAACTATATTGCCATCATCGTGTGCAGTAGCAATAGCAACATCATTATTATTACCATTATTGCTCTATTATCATTACGATTACAACGGTATGCGTATGAATATATCCCTAGTTTCATTCTAGAAAATAAAAACGAATATTCCGTTGTTGTTCGGAGTTCTTCGAACTAGATGTTGACAGGCAAAAAGGCAAGCATCAGATAAAAATGCCCACAATCACGGTTTCAAACTGTGGTAATTGTGATAATGGCGAGACAGTATGAAACAATCATCGCAAAGCATCAAATCCAATTGTTCTACAAAACACAAATGAACTTTTGAGCGCATCAATGATTTATACGTCAACAGCTTCGCTTGAGTTTGTATTGTTAATGGGAATAGTTCATCTATGCAAAACTCTACATATATTCATGGAAACGGTTAAGTTGCGTATTTGAGTAACCGAAAAGAAGCATTTCGAACGAAATAATTTTTTAGAAGCCAAAGCAATTTCGAACGCAAAGTATGAAGTATGCGAACAGTCCTCACAAAACCGTTGACTTGTGTCTGCATATTTATCTCGTTTTGTATGGATGTTCAGAGAGAAGAAAGAATGCTGTGAAATAATTTCACAGCTGATCATCATCATTACACAAAGCTGTAGTGAATTAGCTAGTGTAAAAAATTGAACCATTCATTTTCCATTTATCTGCACACTTCAAAATAGTAGTGAGAAGATTTTAAATGATGATGGGGGAGGCACTGGTGTGCGCAGAGAAAATGTTTTCTCTTTGCATTCTTGTGTAAAACAACACTCCAATACGTTTACATCTTTGGTTTTGAGTATGAGCTTCTTGTCATTTCCTTTTGTCTTTTGTTCAAGTTTTTTAAGTACGGAATTGGGGACATGGAATAAAAAACGCTCTACGTATACTCATTTCAGTCATTTCCAAAGATGTATGTCTATTCTTAACTAGGAAGCTTTCGCCACGCATCAGAGATAACGAGCTTGAAGCCAAATAGAAACGTAAGTGGATGATGAAATATAGTCTGCACTTAATCGCAAAGTTGCTGATTGCAATATCTACATATCCTTGTTTTCTCAATTTGCCCTTACCCAGGTGTAATACTGCATCGAGTAGGTTTAATAGTCTCCATGGAACCAGGTTATCGGACTTCGCGTTAAACCCAACTCATCTGCATATTGATTTATCGATCTTATCATCTGTGAAAGGTTTTTGCACTATTTTACACTTTACTACAGTGTAGGCGTCTGCTTCTATGCGTGTTTTGTATAACTTGATCTGCATCTTACAGTAATGATAACCCTTGAACACCTTTTCTGTTCTAGGGAGAACAGTTATCAAACATACATTTTTCGCACAATTCCTTGAAAAGGATTCTATACTGAATGCAGAATGTAATCCAACATGTCTGAAAATAGTAGTGTTGTCGTGCTATCTTAGTTTTCTCAACAAAAGGCACACTTCTTATGTTACACGGCATGATTGTATGATTTTCTGGTTGCAGTAGTTGGAGTAGCATGTGTTTTAGAAACGGTTGAAATTACATCTGACTTGCCCTTGCCTTATATATAAATAATATACACCAGAAATTATATAATAGAGTTTTTTTACTATAAACCACCGCTACTCATCGTGTTTTGTTGTGTAATCTGAAATGCGTGGATTTTTACACACTTGCTCTGTAATAAGCACAGTTAAATAATGAATGTATTCCCATTACCGCATAACAAGTTGTAAAAAATCACAACTTTTTTTATATAGTTCTACAGCTGACTTTCAAGTTATTGACGCTATGACACTCATGTGTGTGGTGTCCTGTGTCACCAACCAATCACCCGTTTCCCGGCGTCACCCAACATGTCACATGAAAAGCAAACATTGCAAAAGTGGATCATCGTTGTCTCACTATCCAGGATCGTATTTCATTCATTCAGTTTTGCACGTTTTCCCTTGAATTTCTAAATTTTTGAAAAGAACATGCACTCATTCCTATTATAAAAATGTAATCAAAATGTTTAAAATCAAATAATTCTCATAAATCCGGTTTTTCATGAAAAAGCCATTGAATAACATGACAATTTTATTCTCGTGGTTACACGGTGGCAAGATCAATGGACATGGGACAAGAATTCATGAAATATGTAATGAGAATAGAGGCCGCAAAAAATGTAAATGTATGGATTATGGATAAATACATTAAGCTTTTTATAAAGAATTTTTTATTATTGTGGCTAGCCAGAAGATTTAACTTTCGATGGGAATTTCGGTTGACTTGATGTTCTCATAAAAAAAATGTACACTCATAGAGCTCACCTGAGTAGTGATGATGCTGACCTGTGACCACTTTTATGTCACACAAGCTAAAATCTTTATTCTTTTACGTTCTTTATCTTTCTTATAAAGTTGTCGAACCATACTAGAGTGATTCTCATTATGATAATGTAATTTGTACCTTATTTTCGTTATTATCTCATCCTCATAAAAAAAAGTACCATGAGAACTTTTTTCAAGCTTCGTGATGATGAGCAAGACAGTTCATGTTTTTATGAAAAGGAAGCCTCACCATTGACTATTTGAAATACACCGCATCCCAAAAGAAGAAAAACATGAATTTTGACAAGCGGAAAGTTTTGTTCATCAAGCGTGAAAGAAAGAATCCTTATGGTGATGATGCTGACCTGTGACCACTTTTATGTCACACAAGCTAAAATCTTTATTCTTTTACGTTCTTTATCTTTCTTATAAAGTTGTCGAACCATACTAGACTGATTCTCATTATGATAATGAAATTTGTACCTTATTTTCGTTATTATCTCATCCTCATAAAAAAGTACCATGAGAACTTTTTTCAAGCTTCATTATGATGAGCAAGACAGTTTCATGTTTTTATGAAAAGGAAGCCTCACCATTGAGTATTTGAAATGCACCGCATCCCAAAAGAAGAAAAACATGAATTTTGACAAGCGGAAAGTTTTGTTCATCAAGCGTGAAAGAAAGAATCCTTGAAACTGTTTCCACTTTTAACCTCATTTTTCTCTTCATTCATTTCGATTAATGATGATAGTTCTCTGGACTTTCCTTTACAGAAGATGATGTGCTTCTGTATCTTATTAAAACTTTGATAATTTAAATGAAAAGATGTTCCAGTTTTTGTATAGAAAACTAAGTGGAGGAAGGAAAGGGTTTAAAAAATGTGGTGCACAGCCCTTTCCAGGGAAGGGTTAAAAGAGAAATTTTCTTGGCTTCTTTGCATTTCCTTTTCAGTGAAGTGGAGCGTGCACACGTTTTTTACCTCTGGGAAAGAAGGGTTGATTTTTTTGGGGTAAGGGTCACAATCAAATAGTTTAAATGAATATATTAATGTAGTGAGGCTCAATGAAAAATTGTCTAGCACGTACTTTATTAATAATTCAGTAGAGAATTAAGAATTCATCATTTCCATTGTCAATTGAAAAAAAACTGGTTTATTTACTTGTCCTCAAAGGATGAGTTGTCCTCGTCGCATGCTTGAGCACAGGAAGCACCTGGATTTTCTATGAGAAAATGTCCAAGACTACTTTAAAAGTCCATTTTCCTCTTTGAAAAAGGAAACAAGAAAATCTGTGACAGTGAGACAGTAAGAAGTGGACTTAATCAGGTTTGTCATTTTAAATTCAAAATTTTTGAGTTCTTGTGTATGAACTAGTTTTGTAGATATTCAGTAGAAATCCTGGCATTCCCACGAAAAACTAAATTTTTCTGACTCATTTTCAGAAATGTCGAAATAGTTTATAAAATATACTTTAAAAATCAATGGTGCGTTGTGATAAAGATCAATATTCTCCTCAAAAAAGCTTGAAGATTTCTTAGGTTTTAAAGAAAAAACGAATGGGAAAAACTACGTTTTATGAACTTAGCGCAGAAAGGTACCACATAGGAAGAAAACTGAAAGCATTTCAATAGTAACCAACAGAAAGGATCCTTTCCGTAAACCATGGTCTTTCAGGACTACAACAGTAGTAAGCAATGAATGAATTGAATCTTTTAGAAGTTTATCGACAATCGCAAGAAAGAAATATGCGGACATAAATTGCTCACTTCAGAACGTAGTATGTTTACTCCTACAATTTACATCAAAAGGAAACGTTCCCATTCATACCTTTGATTCAGCCGGTTTTAATATATTGAACCGGTCGAATCAAAGATGTGAATTCTTTAGCTTAAGCACACAATAAGCAGATGAATATCTTAAGGTTGGAAGCTTTTCTTAAAGAAGGTTGAAGATTTGACAGTAATAGCCTACTATGTATATGAGAAAAGTTTTGATAAAATCCCCGACAGATAATGTATTGCGCCCTGCGCCCGGCTTGCTTGTATGTAATAAAAAATACGTAATTTCTTTGGCGTCATAATTGTTTCATCAAGCCGTTACTAGCCTTACGCGAGTAAACACAACAGAGTAATTGTGCGTAAGCACTTAAGTTGCTATCAACATGGATAAATAAACAAATCACTTCCGTTTTCTCCTCCACTTTGTCTTACATACATCGTACATCCTTAGAGATGCGTCTTCAATCAAAACATCACTCAACAGTAAAAGTGTCTTTGGTTAACATGACGTTTCCGATTTTACTCGTCTAATCCTGAACAATTTTCGATTACTGTTGCCAGCACAATATGGAACATATTACTACAACGCCCTCATCAATTTGCCTTTGCATATGGGGAACAATTCTCTTCTATTTAAAATTAATAATTCCTCCCACCACATTACTTCTTCAAATGATCCATAATTGCGTTCATCTTCTATTATCCCTTCATTTTAAAGTTTCACTAAACTGAGGGAGGTCGGTAGGAAGGATTTTAAACAGAAAGAAAGAAAAACAACTCATAAAAGTTATGAGAAACGTGTGTACAAACACCCACCCCAAATCATCCCACTTAAACAAAATTCATGTATGTATTCCACATAAAGATGCATCTTCCACAGTAGTAGAACCCTTTAACGATATGAAGATTTCCAACAAAATAGCATGCCTTGCGGGAGAACATCATTTGCTCCTATTATACAAACCATCGTCTTTGTTACCTTTTCTCCCCATTCTCTTTCAACAACTCTATTATCCTTATTGTCATCATTGCCGTCATTAATAACAACCGAACCGTCATAACATCTGAAGGTGGGACGCATAAAAAAAATCTTCACGTCAATACGGTTTCCTCCAATCTATCACCGCATCATAGACTTCGTCACCGCCATAACCAACACTATTGTCATCATTATCATTAGTCATCCTTGAGAGATACAGAAATCGTTTACATGTGAAATTAACAAAACTGCTTCTTGAAAACACTACATTTTACTACTAAATGTCATCACAGCATCAAAAACCATTACTACTATTCAAACTTAAACAACTATATTTAGAGGCAAAAAGTTGTTAACTGCTTCTTCGCAGTTTGACGTAGATAACCCATCCTGTTTGAATTTGAATCTTTGGGCTGGGATAAAAGAAAAAAAAAACCATTAATACTGTTATTGAACACATCGGGACCGGAATGCCTTCGCGAAAAAATCGATGATGAACATTTACTCTACTCTAGCATAAAAAAAACAGCTTGGAAGCAGTGTGAATGTTTGAATTGGATGGGATTTGAAGGAACACTTTTCCAAACCATTTTTAGTTGGAGTATCCAAACACTCAAGACTCACGATGATGTGTTTTTTTGGGGAAGAAATGAACCAAGGTTTGTTGAACATGTTCCAGCATGATGAGATACGTAAAAGGTATGTACACTAACCATTTTCCACGTCAACTTCTCCAAAAACCGTGTTTTCTCCAGCGTTCCATTCCATTCTCTCCAGCGTATCAGATTTCAAGCGAGAGAAGCAGAATATTAAAGCAATAGCGAAGGAAAAACGCGTAGCAAACATCATCATCATTGTGGAACCGAATTGTACGTGATATCATCAAAATGGAAAACTAGGGAAAAGAAGCAACTACACTGAAAGCCGTACATGGAATTTTTTAAAAAAAGAGAAATGCGCTGTGTGAAGTTAACTCCCTTCTTTTTCCTTCATTTTTGTTATTTACCTCGAGTTAAATTTATCTCTCGACATGATGGAGAGAATTCACTTTTCAGTGTTTTTTCATCTTGTTTGCTCGTTGAGTGTGTGGGTGCTAGAGCTGCGAGATGATATAAAAAAAATGATGAAATTAAATGGAAAATGGAATATCACACCATATAACCACAAAATGAAAAATATGACGATGGGGAAAATGGTAACAGCATTTTACCGAGTAAAATCCAATTTAGTGAAGCATTTTAGTAGCTTTGAGAGCGGAGATGTGAAAGAGAATGTTCATAGTGTACTATTCAAAAAAGAAAATCCGAAACCTTGTAACATTTTTTGTTGTTTACTTCAAAACAAGTCGAGCACTAGAGAAACTTCACAGCCTGTTTCAAAGGAAAGTTTTGTGCCAAAATAAACCTAGAGCTAAAAACTTCATCATCATTATGATCATCATGAACAGTTGCTATCGAATGAGAAAGAATCATGAGCACATTTTCTCTTTGAAGTTTTGAAAACGACTAAAAATGTTGCTTTTCTTTTGAAATGTCTAACACACAACTGAAATCCTATGAGCTCCCTTACAAAATTAATCAAAAGCCGAGCCCACCATCACCGACAGCCATAATAGGATCCTCCTCTTTTCATTTTTTTACGTT